>OENT01000309.1:77974-137410 GCA_900239685.1 Rotaria macrura
CGTCTAATTAAAAGAAATTCTCTTGACAATGAGTTCCATACTTCTGGAATACTTTTAGCCCCATTTTCGATCAAAAAATATGGAATCCTTTATTCTTTTAGTTTTCCTTTATTTTCTAAAGATAAAGAATTCATTTATCTTTATTAAGTTAAGTAACACTAAATGACCACCCCTAGTTTGTTGTACCACTGACTAAATACAGTTTTTCTAATAAACGATGTGACCTTTCATTTGACCGGAATATGCCGTATGTCTTTCACCAAGATTGCACGATCCTTTATTGACAATTACAGCAAGATACATCCGAAGCAACTATTCGCTTGATTAATGTAGTGGCTAATGATTCATTGTTATCTAACTCGACTTATCTCAAGACGGTGTGTCAGCTTCTTCGTTGATTGCCATACATGTGTACAGAATGACAGAGACTCAAAAAACGTAAGTTTCATAGTTGTCTAGGGTCGATGAATCTCAATGTTCACGGATACTTATTCTCATATCCACACTCAGTCGAACGAAAAACGAGTTAGTTCGTTTTGACGGCTCGGTCATGGTAATAAGTACCGAAAATGCTGATTCTGGTAAGATCGCGTACAACATGATCACAGTTATTAAAATTCAACAGAGTTGATAAGTTCAATTATATTTATTTATTTATTGTCTTCTCTTTATTCGCTATTAAGAAAATTCTTTCAGATATTTCCCTGTGTGCCGTCAAACGTTTTGTTGCTTTAAATCAGAGTTAGTTTTTCTAAAGAAAAAAAATACATTTATGAATTTCGTTGCATATTTGACTTAGTGATGAAAGGTTTTAAATATATCGATGAATCGAGTTCGTTCGAGATATCTATTTTTCAAAGAGATTCCATTCAAAACTTTGACTTTCTTTCTTTGAGTATCTTATCTACTAAGTGAAATCTTCATCAAAGCATGAGTTTTCACCAAACAATTCTCCAATATGGTGTTTCGAAAAATTGGCAAGTATCACATATTATCGAAGAACACGAACGAAATATAGCTCTGAACAGAATCTGTTTGCTCAATCGGATGTCTCTACTGAATATTTTCTGATAGAACAATTTAAAACATTGATGATTACTATAGAATAAGCGATTTTAAAACTTTTGATAAAATTGATTGACTCGATGCATTTAATTCTTTATGTAGTATTCAACAGAATGTCGATCGATTCCATTGCATCCTCTTGTAGTTTTAGTCAATCATCTACATCTCATCTAGTGTTTTTAATTCAATTAAATCAAAAGTATAATATGAAATCAAGGATCTCATAGCGTTATTCATGTCATCACAAGTTCCGACTCAATATTTCATTATGAATCATTTCAACTGTCAATACTCAGACATATGATTATGGATATAAATCAAACACGTATACGATAGGTCTTTAGTTTTCTCTCGTCTTTTTTATTGATCACATTAAAGGTTTACATATATATATAGAAAAAAAACAATATTTTCTTTCTACTAAACGATGGCTATAGAAAAATACAATGAAGACAAAGGTTAATGAACTAAGAAAATGTTTTGTTCGATATTTTTCTCTCAAAACTGATGTTCATTTAAAATATTTTGTGGCATTTCAATACCTAAGCGATGAAGTGTTTGTTGAAGATTTTCTCCTAAGAAAGCAAAAAAAAAGCATTGACTTATCAACTATTGAAACTATTTTTCAAACAAATACCTGAATTCATATAGAATGGTGTAACATTTTCTTCAACAAAAACATCATCGTCGTGAATGTTATCCATAGATGCAGATATAATCTCGTTATCTTGTTGTTGTTGTTGTTGCTGTTGCTGTTCCTTTTCAGTGCATTGATCATGCTCACGTTCATCGATCGATTTGATTGTCGCTTCGTAATCTGTACCTATAGCAACGTTATTAGTTGATGATGTAAGTAATGATGTTGGAGGATTCTAAATGTATATAGACACACAATGTAAAATGAACACGTTCATTCAAGAGTATGAATAATTCTTTTACAAGATCTTCAACAACACCAGCAGCACGAGCTTGTTCAATAACAGCCGATGGTTCAACTAATTGTTCACCAAAACGATTTGCATATGCTTGAGGATCTTCACGAATAATACTTTGTTTTTGAAAGTGACGTTCGATTTTTGCATGAACAGGTTCATAACTGTACAATAGAAGTTGAGTGAAAGAAAAAACAAACAAATTATAGTATCGGTTTTCGAACAAAATTATACGTACGTAATGATAACATTTTTAGGTTGTGGAAATTCTTTCGAACTTTTTGGCACATGTTCAACAACAACCTTACGTTTTTGATTAACTATTTCATATGGTAGCCAACGTTCAATAATAATATCACGTGGTTTAGGTGGTAATGGCGGTAAACGTTCTATTATTACAGCTCGTGGTGGAGTTGGTTCGGGTGGTAAATGTCTTTGAAAACCAAAGGAAGATCTCGTTTTATAATTAAAATAATTGAACATATGAAATGATGAAAAAACGTTTAACAACATTGTATGTATTTTTCTCATAATATTAAATACCTACACATAGCCCTTAGATATAGATAGTAATTTTAATAACTAATAGAAATTTTTTTAAAAGTTACATTGCAATGTGTAAGATTCGACAAGTTAAACTTTCTGTTGAAAAATATTGGGTGTAGAAATTCCTGTTGGTTCTGAATCGGACAGCATATACATAATTATATATACTTGTTTTAAAAATTTTCTACTCGATATCAATTAGTCATTGAAGAAAAGAAATAAATTTAGAAGATTATTATTTTCATTCTATGACTAGAGAAATGTATTAAATTTCGAAGAGACACGAGCGAAATCTTTTTGTCAGATTTAGGAAAATTTTGTTGAAACTTTTTTTTGTTCAACAATACTATGTGAAAAGTAAGAGCATGTGAATATTTTCTAGTATGTACTCTTCGAAATAGTTTTGTCGAAAAGTTAATTATGAGGAAAATTCGAGCGGAAAAGTAAACTATCGTGTTGGATAATTTAAGCTTGTCTCCTTCATGAAATCTTGTTAGGGTGTATTTTAAATTGAAACTTCGCTAGGAGTGAAAATTTATCATTGAATATGACATCTAAATAGTGAGCAAGATAGAAAATAAAACGAAGAGTACATTATTATTCAGCATCTTCTTCTTCATGTTAAACATAAATTACCGAGTTATCACTTTAGTTGCAAGACTTGAGGGCAGTGGTGGAGGTCTTTCACGAATAATAAGTGGTGGCGGAGTTTTAGGTGGTGTTGGACGTTCTAGAACATAAATATTATGATCATAGAAGGAAAATAAAACTGAGCAATTCATATGTTTGTGTTACGTTTAATAACCAAAGGTGGCAATGGTGGTTGTTGTTGAGGACTTATCTAAAGAGAAAAATTAAAAAAAACAAAAGCAAGAAAGTGCCCCATGATTATATTTGTTTATGTCAATCAACTTCTTTGATGACCAATGGTGCAGCATTAGGAACTGGTGGTGGTTGTAAAAATCGAACAATTATATTTTGTTTGTATGTTACCGAATTCGAACCTTTACGTTGAATTATTTGCGGGTTCGGATCATAAAAAATTCGGCCTGCTGAAGCTAACAGTTGAAAAGAAATCAATAAAATACGTCAAAATAAAGCTATGCTTCTTTACATATATGTGGTGGATCCATTTCTTCATTATTATTAATATTGGCATTGGATTGTAATGAATTATTATCATCTTTATCGGCTAATAAATCAATCGATGCTGTAGCTATATCTGTTGCTTCATTTGGAATAACTTCATCCATTGTTTCGCCTACAGTGACAGGCATGGAATCTATTTGCGGTGTAGCTCGTAAATTTAAACCAAGATTCGGTACAGCTGATGTTAATTTTGGAGGTATAGTTGGATATTCTTGATGGCGATGTTGATCTAATAATATATCATTATTTGTTGATGATACACTTGATGTTGTACGTATTTGTTTCATTGTATTGTTATTATTATTACTATTATTCAACATATCACTTTTATAAGTTTCATATGGTGACATCATGCTTTGTGGCATCGTATTATAATAACCTGAACTATACATATCAAAATTATTTGGTGTTGCTATTGGTACCAAAGATTCTAATGAATTAAAATCAAAATTTGCATCAAAATTTGCTAGTCCATCAATGCCAAACATTTCCGGTGTTGGATAAAAAAGTGGTTCTTGTTGTTGTTGTTGCTGCTGCTGCTGTTGTTGCTGCTGCTGCTGCTGCTGCTGCTGCTGCTGCTGCTGTTGTTGTTGTTGCGGAGAATAGAAAATATTCATTTTTGGTGGATGATTTTGTGCCATAGGTTTTGGTGATTCACCAATATAACTACCAGCTAAACCGAAAACTCCACCGGTTGCAGCTTTATTAACTTCATTGAGAATACGTTGAATCGTTGGATCTTCAAGTAATGCCATACTAGAAGTCTATTGCTCGAATGATGGTCAAGTTGAGAGAGTGATGTGAATGTACTAATTTTAATAACGTAGCGTCTTTTTCTTCACGATATTTCTCACACGTAAAAGTGAACTAATGTGCATCTATTCGTACGCAATACTTAACATTCAAACAGAAAATCATTGGACCGTAATAAATGCGTGTTCGATCAAAATGTGAGAAACTTCTTCCTTACGTCGTCCATTAATGGGCAATGGTCCACGCATATCGAGTCAGCTCAATACATTTTTTTAATCATAAACGAGAGCAGTGAGCGTATCTTTTTTTCTTATTTCTTTCGAGTCAATCTAATGATAAGTAACATTAACCTCGGCTTTCTTCGTTCATCTATAAATGGTCTTGTCATGTCCGATTAATCATCGTTGGTTCACATACGAAAGACTGCATCATATATGCATCTATGATATAAGAAAAGTGAAAATAAATTTCTTTTTTCTTCATTCAAGCTTTGTCTCTGCATACGACAACGTAACATAGCCAAATATGAAATATATTGAAAATAAAAGATACAATTATCTATATCTTTTTCACGTTGAATTATATTCGAAATTCGTATGTTATCAATCGATGAAATAGAAAAACAAGCAGATCGAACGAATGTAATAATTTGATACGAAGATAATCAATTTATATGTCAAAAACGAACATTCTCTTCTATCGAAATGAGATCATTAGTCTAAATTTTACTTGAATAATTTATCAATAAATTAACCGTAAACATAAATTTTGTTTGTATGATTTTATCATTCAATTTCGTTATCATAAACGAATTGAAAATTTCATTTTGAAAACAACGATTTTTAATGATATACGAATTGTAATAACAATAGGATGTCTACTAAATTCTATCATAATAGGCTTGATCAATTGAATACTAGAGTAGATGAGTTAATAATAGAACAAATTATTTTCTAGCATATCAGCTACTCGAAAATTATTAAGATATTCTTTTGAAAAACTAGTCTTAAATATATCTTATTGTTTTCAAGCACATAAACCAAAACTATTTAACGATTGGTCCTTCGTGATATGTAAACGTAATAATTAATTCATGATATAGACGCATTAGTGATCAACCAAATCAGAATGCAAACTTTATAAATTACTCAGTCAGTATTAGTGAACATAAAACCATATAGAATTTCATTCACTATAGGTCAGATTGAAATCTATGTTGAAAGATTGGGTTATTTATATATTCAAGTGAAAATATGATTTGATAAAAAGCCCATCAATGCAAACGAACGTTAAAAATTTTATTCTTTTTTTCCCTTCGTCTTATTTACAACGAATAGAAATTATTCAATTGGGCCAATTGCTTGTAGACAACAGTCAATTCCATGAAGATGACGATAACGGATCATTATGGAAACAAGATGTTTTCTCGATTTCTACATATCGAAAGGAATTCGTCTATTACTATTGAATTATTCGACAGTTTCAAAATTAGTTTTTTTTTGTAATTTTGAACAAAGTCAAAAGCTCACCGTAGAAATTTGCTTCGTTCCGCTGGCTTTTATTTTCTTATTCTTTGTCTCGTATATCAACTTGATTATAATAGAGCAATTGATTATCTGCATTAGAAAAACGTTTGTTGTAACAATAGAATCAAGAAAAATCCATTTCTTTCGTTTTATTTTTATACTCAAATGTCTTTTGATAGTTACAGACTATCTTAGTCTCTTCAGTCTGTCGAATATGTGTAAGAATAGAATTGAGCATTGAAAAACTTAGCATAAACATAAAATAAATGGCATAGTTTGTTAAGGCAAGCAAATAAAGGAATGTTTTGCAAAGTATTTGCATTCAATTACTAGTATTATTTACAACTGCAAATAAAACGCAAATGTTTTTTATTAGGGTGCACCCATGCGAAGGGTACCATATTCCTAGATGAAAAGGATTTTTCAAATTTTGCTCATCGGCTGAGTTAACGTATAGCACAAGATAGTTTGTGGGTGATTCAAAAGAAAAAATTTCATATCCAAACTAGATCCTACTAACTTACTGGATAGTAAAAATCGAAACAATCTTTCACTCAGAAAAACTGCATAAAATCCATAGGATTGTTTATTTAAAAAAAACATCATACGCTATCCACGAATTTATTCGTTCATTGAAATTTGATAAATGAGAGAAAATGTCAATTGCAGCTTCTGCTCTCGTCACAAGTTCATTTTTGGGAAATTTGTCTCTTAATCTCTTTCATATTTTTTAAATCGTAATTGATCCACGATAATTCATTGCACGTAACCTATACATATGACTGGCATAAGCGATCACTCTGACCTATTCCATTAGTTGTACTTGAAATTGACATCCTTTTTCCCATTGTCAAGTTTTTTCGGTAATTTCAAGTACTTAAAACAGACGTATAGTTAAGTAAAAAATAAAAATGTCTGATAGTGCGGTGACCCATTTCAAGACCTTCTGGAAACATAATGAACTCGGTAGTTTGAAATGATGGACACAGACATTAACATCTTTCCTCCGTCAATTTTATTCAATTCATTATGCAATACTACGTAAACGGCCTCGAACAAAAAAAGATTATCGATAAAAACGTTCTACTTCAATATGCTTTTTTACGTGATACTTTTATGTAACATCAAAGAGATATCGTTCTTTACTTTTTCGAACAGGTAAAATGTCTGATAGATAACTATTCAATCAAGATAATTCCAACGGAATAATTTCTCGAAGACAAAAGCTATCTTTGATGAAAATAACACTGGAAGACTTTCGAATTGGAAAAACGGATGAAAATTCATCGAATGAGAATTTTTGTCGTTTGACTTAAGCGAATCGATCAGAATAAGATCCTATAAATATTCTGAGAAGAAAAATATTCTATGTATTTATGTCATAACTAATGTCAAATTTTATAGAAAATGTTTTCAATATTGATAATTATTCATCGATAATATTCGTAAGGTATCACTATTTCTCACTAGTAATCAAATTTATTTTAAAAAATCCAAACGACTATCCCTTATCTTTGAAGCGACCATTCTATCGATGAAATCATTTGTGAGTGGACTTCTATGGAAACCATGGAATAGAATACAATGGCAACATCATGTGCAAACTGTCAGAAGAAATATTTTCAATGGATTTTGAGATAGGACTTGGTCGTTAGTGTGCTTATAAGCTTGACATATTGTTGTTGTGAATTTTAAAGTTAATTTATACATGAAGTTCTGCAAAATCTTCGCTCGAATCAGTGTGAAAAATTGAGGAAAGGAGTAAATGTATATTTTCGTATTTCAAAATGTAGAATTAAATTTGTTTATTTTTGATTGAAAAGCAATTAACATAATTATTAAAATAAATAGTTCAACTAGGTGGTTACATTTTCATCGATACGATCAAACATATTCAGTGCTTTTACAATTAGTAATTTAATGTTTTTCGTTGCGCCGCCAGCATCACGTAAATAAACTTTGTCGAAATCCGTGAGGGCTTTTGTTTTCGTTTTTGATTTTTCTTCTTGTTCTTCTTCTTTTGTTCCATAACGAAATGTAATTATTTCAGGGAAGCTCTTTTTACTTGTTATTTTAGTTATCGTTTCTAATGGACGACGAGTGACAAGACTTGCCATTGTTTTATGTTCAGGTAATTTGCGTAAGATGAATAAATGTGTTGCAGAAATCAATAGAAGACTAAAAGTGAGCATATGAATAAACAAATGTAGCAATAGTTTTTACGTGAATATCTCTCTTTCTAATCTCTTCTAGATAGCACATATTGAATGCAATGCTCGATCTCGTTCATGTACCATCGATCCCTTTTTTCTTGTACGTATTTTCTCAATCTTGTTTTACGTTGTTGCAAAAAAATATCCTTACTTTTTAAAGCGTTCACTGATTTTTTTGAACTAAGTTCAGTTTATAGAACAATTCTATATCTTGAAACTTCAGTTAGCAAGTACTTTGAAATCATGTGTATACAGAACATTTTCGCTCGATAGATTTAGAATGAGTAGCGTCCTACTAATAATGGACTCATACTTCATCTTGACTGACCATTTTCAAATCTACTCGAGATTGATGGATTAATTATTCGTCTGTCGTTATAAGTTAAGTAGTCAGCCTAGATAGGTGCTGGTTAAATCACTCTTAAAACAAATTACAATCTATAATATTCAAATTTTATTTTTTCATCGCCATACTGTTGACCTACTATTATCATAAGTATAAGTCAAGCAAGATGCATCGATTCATTCAGTGTGTGCCGAAAACGACTCCGATGATGGCACAAATCATGTTCAATTTCAATGTCTGTTTCTATTAATTTGAAAGAACAAAAGATAATCGATGCACACCTAGAATCACTTCAGGGGTTTCATTTTACGGTGAATGTTTTGACTTTTCGAAATTCTTGTTCTTTGATTCTGACATAGGAAGTTACGAGAATGTAATTAATGGCTTATATTTCTACTCATCATCATTTTATTTTCCTTTCAGCAATTTTTGTCATCGTTTACCTTGGATGTGTTCGATTGTGTTCATCTATATGCTCACATTCATATTTATATAACATATCTCCACGAAGAAACCAGGATTCGATATCGACAAGTTCATGTGAATCATGTTGTTTAGCGGATGATGCTTCTTTAATGAAGTATAATTATAGGAAATAAACATGTAAACTAAAAAACTATGGTCTTACCGTTCTCATTCTCATCATCCCCATCGAGTGAAAAAACAGATTTTTGACTTTTTTGTCGATAAAGCTTATCGACTTTATCTTCTTTGCTTACGTGTCTACTGATGAACATCAAGATAAATCAAATTGGAAAATTCATCTATTAAATAAGTAACCTTGTCACTGGATGTGTTGACTCAGTTAAGGATGTATGAGCTATGTAATCTTTAACTTTATCTCTTACTTCCATTGATTTTGTTTTAACAGCACTCGATATCATATTAAAAAGTGCCGTCGTCTAATTAAACGTAAAAGCAAATAAATATTCTCCGATTTTTCTTGCTTCTCGTTTAAATTTTTACGTACTTGCGTGTTAATAACGGGTAATTTTTCTACTATATTATTTTTGATTGTTGATCCAAAAGATACTTCATCTTGCTTTGCTGTCGTACTTTGCTTTGCTTTTGTTATCATTGATGGATCTTCGATAGTTTTAGAAAGAACTGTTGAAAATAGTATCTAAGAAACATATACAAGTGAAAATACTACGACTATCCAACATACCTCTATAACCACCGGATGCGATACAAACATATTTTGTATTTCTTCGAAGAAAATAAGAAATAACCATACGAACATATTTATCTTCTTCCTCACGACCAGAACCCAAAAAACATAAATGTTCACCTGCTGCTGTTGATCCTGAATAGTTACAGACAATGTATGAATTTCTTAGTGATCAGAAACAAGACGTGCTTGGCAAGTCTCTGAAAAATCAGTGTATTAACTATATATTTATATAATAAATGAGAAGCAAATCCTTATGAATAAAAAAGTGTCAAGTACCATCAAAGTATTTAATTCAGTGTTAATCCAATTTCCACAGAAATCTAACTTAATTCGATAGACTCTAATAAGATGAGAAAATTGGCATGCACACATCTTCGTTTTCCTTCGTATAATTATGCTATTGAATTTTTCAAGAAAATCTCATCATCTCTCCTATGATTGTTTTCTATTTCAATGACACTTGATGATTGTGTTTGTACCAAATTTCTTTGGGCATTCTATTCTTTAACATCTATTTTGAAAATACTCGCATTTAGTAAATGCAGATTTATCTACGGTATTTATATTTTCTGAATTCGATATCAACAAGTTGAAACTCTCATGATCTCGATTGAAAGACCACTAGTGTAAAATACCATTCGTATCGTGCAATTTTACAATGATGTTAATAACAAGCACTTTCCTGGATTGTCTCTCTTTAATAATGATTTGATTAATCTGATTTACAGGCATATTCTCTATGCACTTTGAAATATTCAATTATTATCTTTAGCTTCTATCGAGACAAGGGGTGACACTTTCTCTTTACTTTACTTTTTTAAAGTAAATTAAAGATAAGATGGCACTCATAATTGAGACAACTTTTTTCTCGTTGTCTTGATTTCAATAAAACTTGACATATTACTCTGGATTCTCATGTTTTCTGTACGACCGTAACTGTTTTTGATTTCTATTCATTCTTATAGAGTACGTCATCAACAAGCTTTTTAAAATATGAGAGTACTGTACAAACAACAAACCAGCCTACTGAAAAAAACGTCTTAAACTATTTCCACTTATTAATAAAACGAGAGCACAGTAACATAGAGTCCTTTACTATACTAGCATCGCATCGTAGTAGCAAAGATCATAGGATGGTTTAATTAATTTTAACATGTTACCAAGGGAAAGCTAACTATTATCGTTTAATTATGATAACCTATGGTATTAGGCTAATTTTGAAATAAAAGTATTGGCTACAATGAAACATGATCGATCTGGTTTAATCGAAAGAACACTTTCAGAGGACTCGCATTCATTTGATGATGCTACTAACGTTGAAATGCATCGTTCGACTAGGAAACTCATCAGGAGACTGACACTTTTTTTCTAAGAAGATGATAAGAGAGGTAGAACGGCGAGAAAATTTTACCGATCAACGGACTGATAAACAATTTGATGCAGGACACAATGCATTGATTTCATTGATTTTTCTTGAAAAATTGTAATTATAAAGTCTTCAAGCAAGAGCTGTACCGGAAAATGTGAGCAATAGTGAATGCGTTTTATTCTAGCTACCATCCAAAGGTTGAAAAAGAACACTTGGAGTAATAATCCTAACAAAAATCTATTGAGATTAGAAGAGTGTTACTGTTCTGAAATTCTTTCGAAGAAATCACTTGAATCAAAATCAGTCACTTCTCCTGAATCACTCATAATCAAGATTTTTCTTGTCTAGGTATGGAAGAAAAGAATTACCAATTGTAAAAGACTTAGCCAGGACTTTGGATACAGACTTGAATTCAAATTATTTATAAAAGTACGATTTGAATGGGAAAATGTTAACGTCAGGAGTAACTGCTAGAAAATAGTACATGTATTTTAAAGTCTACATGACTATGCAGATCAACAATTGTACTTGGAAAAGAATTTCTTATTTCTATGATCGTTCTTATTTCAATCATACCCGCTTCAATGGAATGTTTTTGTGTAGCAAGTAGAGCATCAACAGTTCCCCCAAATTCGTTAGTATCTTCAAGTAACTGAAAACAAGAAAATATCCTCAATTGTATAATAATGAATATTTGCTTTTAGTATAATTTTACCAGATTTGCGTCAAGATGAAATGCTGTGTAAAGATGTTTAGCATTGTATTGTTCAGCTGGCCGACAATCGACAATAAAATATCTGACACCTGCTGTCTAAAAATCGTTGTTTGAATTTATAAGCAAATATGAAAATCGAAAAATCGATATATCGAGTATTACGTACGCCTCCTAGTTGATTGGCTTGGAGTAATTCTTTTGCCGACACAGGTAAACATAATGTTTGATAAATGGAGGAAGATTTCTTAGACGCTGAATCATCGCGTTCATTGAATAAAAACGAATAGAATTCCTTTTAGAACAATCATTTTCATTTCAAAGTCTTTTATTTTGTGTTTTTCAATTTTTTTACTTTTCGAAACGATTGAGGTGTATTAGAAGCGTAATGATTTGCTAATGAACAAAAATCTTCAAGATCATCCGTAGTTAAATTCGAAGGTGCTTTTGAAAGATAATCTAAATGAATTCATTTAAGAAAGTATTCATTAATGAGTGTTTATATTTACCAATAATTTCTTCTCTGTCTTTATCGGCCATTTCCAACATTTTTTCCCTGGAAAATTTCTTGACAAGATAAAACAGTGGCTTCTCAAAAATAGATTTGTATCCTTACTTAGCGAACATGAGCAATACAAGAGCAAGAAAAAAAATAAAAAATTGATCTGCATGCTGGAAATATCCATCCCAAAGATGAAGTGTAACATCCAATGGGCATATGCCTGCATACAAACTTCGAACCTTCATAATAGAAAACAAAAATCATGAAATTCAAATCTTGTCGAAGTCTAGCGTTTTAGTTTCAAAGCAATTAAGACGGAGGTTAATATTCATTCGAACTGTTACAGATTTTATTACGGCTACAAACAAATGAATCGAAAATGAATACTACCGACTCTTCTTCGATTGATTCTATGTGTTGTCTCCATGGAAAGTATTATTCGTCTAATATTCAATCGTTTTTATTTGAATGTAATAACAATCGAGAGTTCTTTCTTTTCTCAGTCGACTAGCATATACATAAATACAAGAAACGGAAATCTTTTTTTGTTTTTCTTTCAATTATGATCGTACCTTCTCTGTCAATTATTATCATCATCATGTTGTAATCCTCTTCTGTAGGAATTGTGAAGACAAGATTAGATTCAGTTAGGATGCTCTCGGATTCTTTATTAAAGTGTATCATAAATATTTAGAACGAGTATTAAAATGATTACTCGATTTAATAGTGTTGAGATCTCCGTCGATGACTTTTCTGTTTTTGTAAAAAAAATAATTTTTTATCTTCTTCACGATAGTATCAGAAAAAATCAAGTACCTGGAAGTGTTGGCTGACTTGTGCAAAGTCTATGATCTGTTGTCTATGTTGATCTTATCGAAAACAGAAATGCTTCTCGCTTGATTGAACATAGTGTGTTCAATCAACATGTCTTGTTCAAAAGACAGAGGTTCTAGGTATTATTACAAAACCTGATAGGGCTCAGTGAATGCTGCATAATTACAAGTGACTCTTTACTTTCATCGTTCTAAAATAGTTACACTGATTTTCAGGTGTCCTCATAAAATACATATAAGTAAATAATATTTATCTATTGAAGCTTTCAGCTTTGTTTCCTACTCAGTGGTAATCCAACGTGTTCGATATATCAAGTTCATATGGTAGTAAAATCTTATAAGAGTAGGTTTCGAAACTGACGGATCCTACTACTAATCATACTCAAATACATCATTCGACAGCGAACATTGTTTCGTGTAAATACTGAGAAGCGCATCATCGAAGACTTTTGCCTAAGTCAAGTGCGTAGCAAGAGTGAATCCGGATGATCTAAGTACAACAGCAATAATTTTTCCTTATCCTTATTAACTATTGAAAAAAACAGCTTCAAACAATCAATATCAAGAGTGTCTTGTTTCAAGCATACCCATGTCCGTGCATAACGATCAGGTGTAATTTTTCTAGTATCAAAGAAACTGCATAGTTCTGGATCATGATAAAGTAGCAATAATCGAAACAAGTGATATGGTGTACCGTCAGCTTCAGAACATCTTGTAAAAAGTAAGATTTGATTGAAAATATACTTAAGCATAAAAACAAGATGACGTACCGTGGAATATAACGATTACGAATATTACTAAATAAGGCATAGACTTCAGCTCGATCTTTATAGTCAAGTATAATCAATAATTTTAATATATCAATCCATCCATTAGCTTTCTCATAATTTTCTTTACTAAATCAATAGAGAATTTACAGGAGAGTGGTAAAAAACATTTTCATTATCAATAAAACTACTATTTTTTGCAATGAAATGTTATTACAGCTTCCATATCACTAATTTTTGACGCTTCGGTATCTTGATTTATTTTTAATGAGCCTAGAATGATCAAAATGGGTAAATCCGTAAACTATTCAATTTATTTCAATACTTACGCACTAAACGTACAACATCTTCACGTATTAGACTTTGCTCAGGTAGGTCGAATACGTCATTTTCAATATAATCGTAGTCGTTTACATCATTGATATCAAGGCATATCTGAAACAAATTACAATAAGTAAATCTTATCAAATTGAAAATAGAACAACATTTTTGATTGGTAAACTCGAGTGCATACGTTTCTAGATGAAATGTTTGTTTATTATTGACCCATTTGAATTCATGCTAGATAGAGAAAATATTTTCTATAGAACTAGATTTCTCTTTATTTAAATCGAAATTATTGACGAAAATTTCTAGTAGTCAAAATAAAATATTCTAGATGGAATGGATGATTCCAAACTTGTTGAAAAGATCTTGTTCAATTTTTGGAAAATTGACAATAATTTAAATGAGTGAAAAGTGATTGTTAAGGAATAATATTCAACGTTTTTCACCAAGATGAACTTAGATCTACAATATCTATTTTTGTTTAGACCCAGCGAGGGAGTCTTACTAAACCCGAAATAAAACTGGCTCAAAGTTTAAAACTGACTTCACAAATCCATTTGTGAATGGTCTAAAAAATTGAATGAAAATTTGTTTACAAATTTTCATATAGAGCTTAACTATTAGTTTTACCCAAGTAAAGTTCTGCAGGACAACCTTGACCTATCCTAAACTACAGGAAACGGTAGATTTAGGATACCAAGCTCATAGGGTAGGACTAGGGTACGAGGCTATTCATTAAGGTAGGATTAGGATACCAAAACGTCGTTACCTGCAGGACTCTATACCCAAGCGAAGTTACTGGCATATTCTCAGAAAAGCTGCATCCTAATTAAAATGTGATTGTATCCAAAAATTCAAATTTTCTAAATAGAGGATGATAGTTTTATTTTATTACCTGATAGAAAGAAAAAAAGGGACTCAAATGGTGCATATTTCAACAACAAATTTAACTCTATAAGTGTTTATTTCAACGAAATTTTCAATGTTTTGTTTCAAATTTCAATCGTAAAATTTGGAAAACGTTTTTTTCGTCAGAGATCATGTTTCACAATTTTTTGAAGAGTTTTCAATTGATCTCAAGTCAAAATATGCATAACATTTCTTACCTTGTTCCCTTTAGGATGATTTCAAAATCGATTTATAACAAACAAATGGCTTGTTCCAAGCGTTTCCCATCATTCATTATTTATTCAATCGAGTGAATAGGAAAATTCGGCAAATGATTATTTAGAATTACAACGATGAGAAGTAAACAAAACCGTACGTTTTTAAATAGTTAGTTCCTAAGCACTCAACCTATACATAGAATCGATCTGATAACATAAACCAAAACTGAAAAACAATAGAAAGATCCGTACGGTAAGTAACTCGTTTTTAATAGGGGGGTCTTTCAACTTTACACGATAGATATTGAACTTAAAAAATTTGAATATGTGAATTTGTTAAAATTTTTAGTCTATATGATTGTGAGTTCTAAATGACAATACTAATGCTAATATTCATCGATTTCAATTACATTGTAACAAACGATGTTTTATCACTGGACAAGTGTACACGAATCATTTTTTCGATAGAAAATCAGAAAAGTAAACAATGTCTTGCATACTAGTACTCATTTTTCATCAGGTGTATGCCTTGTCGAGTTCCATAGATGGACAATGAATGAACAATCAGCATTCCGCTCACAATGAGATATTTTATTCTTAAAAAAGATAATTTTCACACGATTCGATCAGTTTTAAACATTGCCATTATTTGTTTTTCGGAAAAATTTTCACTTTTAGTCAATCAATGGAAAAATTCGAATAGAAAACTTCAGTGGAAGTGAAAGCAATGATCAGATTTGACCTAAATGTTTGGATATTGAGAGATATTTCAATGAAACTTTATATCTAATGTATTGACACAGTAAAACAAAGATTCAAAATTAGTAATTCAATGAATTCTAGAAAAATGAATAAGTAACTAACCGATAGAACGCTTAGTAATCATCGAAGTCGCTGAGCGGTTCAAATATTTTGATAGAGAGAGAATAACGTTTGAATTCAGCTATTGGTCTTGAACTACTTTTCTAAAAGAAGTTTTTCTACATCTGTTCAAAATATGCGAGTAGTTCATCGAGATGTTTCAATAAATTTTCGATTCATCTAATAGACTGTTGACTTTCATTCGATAGAAAACTGCTTAGATTTGTTTCGTCTTACTTTCCAAACTGATAAACGTAAATCATTGGTCAATGGACGACACTTTCCAATCGTTCTTATCGATCCTAAATCACATCCACGTTCAAGTGCTAACCGTAGTTCATTAATCCATTGATTATCATTGTTTTTCATAGTGGGTTCCTCATCTGAACGAAATACTTCATTATCATTTGCATCGAATTGCGAGTCATCTCCAAGATTAAATACTTGTTGATTTTCGGCAGACATAATCTGAAAGGAAAACAGGAACAAGAGGAAACAATAACTTCCAACATTCTGTGTTCTCTTAATAATTCTTGTTTCTTCTTTCATTCTTTTTTCTTAGCATTACATAAACTGTACAAGACATGAAACAAATGAGATACATGGTTGGTTGCTCATCAAGAATCATCAGCTAGGTCAAATTGTCGAAATTTATCCAAATTGTAGAATTTGGCTCGAACGACACGTCCAGCAAAATATCGTCCATTCATATCGACAACAGCTAAAATTCATAAAACAATAAATGTGGAATCATATCTTTGCTCAGACAGTTATTTTTGGCTCTATGATATGGAATCATGAACATTTATATCATACCTATCATTTAAATCATCATAGCAAAGACTTTCCTCGGTGGAGATTCGAACCTAGTACCAACTAAATTCTATCGAATGGAGCCATTCAGCCAAATACAGTGCTTCCGAATAACGTTAAGCAAAAGCAATTCTATTCGTATCGTTCAGAAAACTGAGTTCGTTTTCAGAAGAACATGCTTTGATTAACATTTATAGAAACGAATTATGGACTATGACTGTCTATCAATGATGATTGACTCATATTCTTCTTCTTATTCAAGATTCATAGCCTTGGCCAGGCCTCGTATTTTTTCTGTCGATAAGGATATAGAAGAAAACAAAAACACTCAATCTTGGCTCTAGCTTGAAAAATGACTTATTTCGGTCGTACGCTCATAATAAATCGATTCGGTGCCGCTCGTTTAGAGAGTAAAACTGATAATCCATCAGGGAGGATAGCATTTCTTACTACTACATACCTTTAATAGCAGATTCAACTCGTTTGAATTCAACAAATATTCGAACAGCTTCATCTTCTGGTGCATCAGGAATCTATTATTATTGAAATATAATAATAATTACTAGATATAAAATTTGTATTTATTGAATATACTTCGTAAATAAGACATTTTTCAACTTCACCATATTTTTGACATTCTTCTTTTGTTTCACCTAGAAAAACATAGAATACGATTAAAGTGTCTTCGAAGTTAATAAGTGAAATTCATACCGTCAAGTAAATCATCAACTTCACCAGGACCAACCATATTCTTTAAAAAGAAAGAAATAAGAAAATACATGTAAGTTTCCTCGTAAAATCTTTTAATACTTTAAGTAAAATAACTTTTGTTGCTCCTTTCAATTCATCAGCAATATTGATACCGGAGTCACCTTTTGGAATCACAACAGATGACAGTGCCATCATCGGTAGTGGAGCAGGTGGTGGCGGTGGTGGAAGTAAAATTGTATCTAATATATGCATACATTGAAATTACGAAAGATAATCTATTTAGGATTGAACTAATAATTTACCTTTAAACGGTAGTTCTTTTTCATGTACGATTTTTCCACCTCGTTTACTTGTTTTCTCAACAATCAATGCTGAACTCATGCCTTGTTCGGACTTGCCAAGACCTTGACCTTCTCGATAACCCATTTTAGCCATCATTTTGGCGACTGCAGCAGTACTAAACAAATATCACATAAAATTAGTTCACGATTCAAAGCACGAGGGCAGATATTGTTGTTAAAGATCTTTTGCACAGACGTCAACACTATGTCTTAAGATTTATTGTAAAAGTGATTCTCAAAGATCAGAACAAGTCTCTCTAGTAGGAATTTAACAATACCATGTGGAGACACCCAAAGATTGCCAATTTTGACAATTAAGATCTACCATTACCAACCAATACTTTGTGTCACTTATAAACAACGAACTTAGCTCTATCCGATAGAAGAATATAAAATACCAATACCAATAGAAAATGTCGCCAGTATCGGTGAGTATTGGGAATTTTGCCAATACTCAAGAATACTGGCGATATTTTCTGTTGGTATTGGTATTTTATATTCTTCTATCAGATAGAGCTAAGTTCGTTGTTTATAAGTGACACTAAGTATTGGTAGATCTTAATTGTGAAAATCGGCAATCTTGAGGTGTCTCCAAATGGTATTGTTATATCCCTACTCCCTAGATCTTTCTGGAGAGGTTTTTCTTCTAAAATACTACTGTATTTACCCATCCTCAGTCTGTATCCTACCTATTCTATGAATCGTTAATAGTTCAAATCGAAGTTCGAGTTCGTGATTCATTTTATATTATACTTATTGACTTTTTCAAAACAAAAAACAGAAACATTCACATACTCTCTACTTTCAATAGACTTCGCTCATTCATAGTTGCATATTACTTTGAATAACACTAACGCAACAGCTTGCTTTTTATTCAAATTAACTAAAATGGTTGTTTCTTCGAATCTGCAGCGACACGGATTACTTTATTAATGACATGCGTGTAAACAGCATTCATGCATATAACTATGGGACAAACTAAGACTACAACTGATTTCATGTATAGAACTAACTTATCGTGCGAAATATTTTTCTTATTTACTCTGACATTTTCATTAAGATTCGAACAGGTTCTGTTTAATGTCAAAAGCTAGTGTCAAACATTAAAGTAATGCAATCGTAGTTTAAATGTTAAGCTTTTAAATTCGATTTTGGAATTGTTTTTACTATTTTAACATACACACATATTAGTGAACGAAAATATAAGAAAATACCCTTTCATTGAACTGACACCACGATTTAGTCCTATACTTTCCGTTTCCATATCTTCAAAACGTTCATCAGATTTTGACTGCAGCGTCGATACATAATCATCTTTTGAATCTATTGAAAAATGAAGAGGTAATCGTTTTTCTCTTCACACATGACAGTTAGTTTGTTTTTCTTCCGATCTACCTGAGTCATTTTGATTATTACTACTAGCTCGTCTATCTTCTTCAATTAATGACGATGGTGGCGCAAAAACATTGCCTTTTCGTATTGGTCGATCGTTTGGCTCTCGATTATAATCATCTTGATCATCATTTTCATAATCATCATCGTATAAACCTCTATGCTCATCGTCATTACGTCGTTGACGTTCAACATCACGATCACGTTGATGTTGTTCACGTTTACGTTGTTCTTTTATTTTTTCATAATCGTTCGGTTTCAATGGATCATACTCATCTGTATAACCAAATACAGATATATTTGAAGTTATATTTTGTATTAATGCGGTCACTGAAGAAGACGGTCCACTTGTGTCTTGCTGTTGAGAATTACTATCACGTAATTCCATCTAGAACAATAGTCCAACGATCGTTTTAACTTTTGATAAATAAAAATAAGATGAACCTTTCCAGTAATACTATTGAATGTAACTTCAGCATTTGGATGTCGTGGTAATGGCGGTGCTCGTTTTTTTCGTAGATCAGCTACGGGTGCAATAACATTTTTATTTAGATCTTTCTAGAAAAATAATATGGTGACAACATACATATTCATTGTAGCAAAACTATGATATAAAATCGTTTACCTTAAGTTGTTGTTGTTGATGAAATTTTCTAGCATGAATGGGTCCTTGAAGTAATTTAATTGATTCTGACCAAGCTCCGACTAATTCAAAGAAATAAACAAATAAATACAAATAGACATATGTATAGATTTGATTATTTTTCAATTAACCTTTAATACTACCGTCTTTATTCGGTTCTGATAATTCATCATCGTATAGTGACATTTTCGTTTTACTTTAAAATAATCTATTTAAAACAGATACCATGAGAAAATATTCGACTTGACTTTGAAAGGTAAAAATAAGACTGAAAATAGACTATTGTCAGAGGTTTGTACAGGCATCCAATGATGAAGCTCAAACAAAGAAAAGTATTTCATTGGACCATCGTCATCTACTTATAATAGACTATGAATCATTGAATATATATATTTTTTGCTGTGCTTTTTTTACGTAGAGAGGAAAATCAATCGATCAATCAATGAATCAGTCGATGCTACCAGTAAGATTACAAGACAGGCAACTTCTCGTCTACAGTAGACGTTTATTTAACCACTACGATATGACACTGCATATTATATGAATTTGTATTATTACTGTTTTTTTTGGCGTACTTGCTTTCTGATAATTTATAATGTACACATGAAGTTTACGGTCTCTTGAAGTTATTCATTAATTCATTTTCTTTTTTCTTCAAAGAAGTAAGTTTGTCTGGTTTTCGATTACATTAGTAAAAGATAGAAAATATATTGTATTTATTTGAAAAATGCCAGCTATGCTTGACAGACAAAAGACATAAGTATCAGCTGGCAACAACAAATTTCTTTACTAGTTCTTCGTTTTGTCTTTCTTCTCTGTTTTTCTCTCATGCCATTGCTCTCGAATTTACGTCGAACGTTAAAAGCATAAAACAAGAATGCCAACACTTGTGTTATTACTAGAAGAGTTTATCTATTCTACGAGATTGATTTATTCAGAATGAGCTTAGATCTGTTAATTATGATTGAGGATTAAAATAATAACAATTGTATTCTTCAGTCTCATCTACACTTCGTCTATACTGAGAAAAATTGTGGATATCAGCTAGAAACGTCAGGTATCTTGTGAAAAACTCTAAGCAATCTCATCCCACCACATGATTGCTATCTATTAGAATCTACTTATTTATAGAAGGGTACGATTCTTATATTTATATTACCTAAGATTCTATCTACTTGTCGAATTATTTTCTTTTGAAAGTATGAATTGAGGTCGTCATAAGTCCAATTAAAAAAACATTATTTCTATATTTGGTTTCATCGATGAATAGGATATGATGCATTATTTTGACATATATAAAATTGTTATGATCTTGGATGAATACATAAACATGAAACGTAATACATTTCTTTGCATTGCTCGTTCTATCGATATTTATTCAATACTTCTTATAACATTCAAAGACCGATAAAAAGTAAAACGAAAATAGTGTCTACGTTTTCTTCCTACTCGCTCCTATATATTTTATTCTCGTATCATACATTGACGTTTCAGCATTTAACTTGTAACTCGTTTCTTATCTGCTAAAGATATATCAGCAGATCAATGATGTTAATCGTCGTTCTCTTGATAGAAAAGGAAAATAAAATGGGCACTCATTAAATATTTTAGATTCATGTAGTCAAATGGATCGATTTATTTTCCATCTTATTCTTATTATTAGTTTATTCCAAATAAGTCAATCGAATAACAATAATAATAATTATGCTGCTTACAATATCCCAGATCCAGGTAAATTTATTTTATCTTTCGTTTGGTACTTACTGTTCGTATCTCAAATATTTAGATTGTACTGGTATATTTAATTTATGCACGGATGCAGACAAGGAACGGCTTGGTCGTCAAGCAATAAAATCTATACACGAACAAATGGATGATGATAAAGATGGATTGATTGAAGCGTCAGAAAGCCGTGATGTAAAATATTTCGATTCTGCTTATTTCTAATCAAAGTATCATTTTCAAATAAAACAACATCCGATTTCTTCTAGTTTATTCATGAAGAACTAGAATATAAAACGAATTCTGCACGACACGAACGCTTTCAAAAAGCTGATATACAAATAACTTTCGATGACTTATGGGCTCAATGGACAATTAATCCAGGTTTTACTAAGACTCGAGTTGTTTAATAGAAAAAGATGCCAATAAGATGATTCTTGTTCTTGCTTTCAAGTTTACAACTGGACTACCGATGATGTTATTCATTGGCTTGTAAATTATGTTCATTTATCAATTTATGTTGAATATTTTCGTCGTAACCAAATCGATGGTCGAATGATTCCAAGGTTTGATTTTCTTTTCTTTCCATTGATTGTTATTGTTTTCTCTTTTTAATTTCCTTTCAGATTAGCAACAAATGAAAAACAATATCTGTCAAATATCATGCAAATACGTGATCCAAGACATAAACGACGTTTAATTATTAAAGCTACTGATATTGTTTTATTTGGTCCACCGCAGCGTATGTGATCTTAAATTGTGTTTGTCTGTTTGCATGTCACGGTTCATTAATTTAGGAACACATAGTTTTATTAAAGATATGATTTTAATATCTGCATTGTTAATATCTGTTGCTGCTTGTCTCTATGCGTTTATTCGACATCGTCGAACTCAAGAGAGTATGAATCTTATGTTGAAAGAACTTGAAACATTACAAAAGGCTGAAGGTGATCTAATTGCTGTCACTGGAAAGTATGAAAAATCAATAAACATTCTTCTTCGTAGAAATCATTTTCTATTTACAAACAGAGTCAAAGCTATGGAGAATGAATTAGACGATAAATCAAAAGTTGATCGAGGATTATTAAATTCTTGGTTTATTGAAGTACAACGAACAAAGGTAATATACAATTCAAATCGAAAATGTTGCGTTTCTAAAGACTTCGAAATCGAAATGATGTGAAAACGTATTTCAACTGATTTCATCTTCAATCGTCTGTACATGATTCACATAGATCATCTTAATGCTCAAACTTTTGCTCGATTCCTTCAATTTCTTTCTTTGTAGGAACAAGCCGATGAATACCGAAAACGTCGTGATACATCACAAGAGAATGATAAACAACTCCGATTAGCTATTCAAGAAATCGAACAAGTAATTGAAACCTATATAAGGTGCCGCTAATGCAAAGTTTTAGTGGATTCGTTTTTTTGATAAAATACACATATTCTTATTCTTCATCTGACGCTGATTACGAATATCACCTTCTTTTATCGATTAATCGAAGTCTTCATAGAGAAAAATGAAAAATAGTGAGAGACACCAAAAAACCGAAAAAATGCTGCCTTGCAAAAAAACGATCGTATCACCAATCCACTGCACTTTTTTGCACTTACCGATACGATATTCAAATTCCTTGCATGAAATTAGTTATAGCCATGTGGTTTAAAATTGNCAATTTTAAACCACATGGCTATAACTAATTTCATGCAAGGAATTTGAATATCGTATCGGTAAGTGCAAAAAAGTGCAGTGGATTGGTGATACAATCGGTTTTTTGCAAGGCAGCATTTTTTCGGTTTGTTGGTGTCTCTCACTATTTTTCATTTTTCTCTATGAAGACTTCGATTAATCGATAAAAGAAGGTGATATTCGTAATCAGCGTCAGACGAAGAATCAGAATATGTGTATTTTATCATTTATCAAAAAAACGAATCCACTAAAACTTTGCATTAGCGGCACCTTATATATATTCAAAAAAAGAAGAAACATTATTATGGTTTTATTTTTCGAATAGCTACGAATAGCTCTACGTAAAGCAGAAGAACATGCTCGTTATCAATATTATGAAGCTCCATCAGAATTAATCGATCTATTGAAGCGTACTTATCATGTTGAAGAAGCATCTTTTGAAATAAAACGAAAAGCAGCTGAAAATGCTATGTTGACAGCTAAAGATCAGGTAGGAAATCATGAATTCCAACTGACTTTGCTTGACTATTGAAAAATAATTAGATGAATAAAATTTCAAAAATGCAAAAAGGTTTCTTTGGTGCTGTACGAATTGCTCATACAGGTTGCATGGATAATATAAGCGAATTAATCAATGCAGCTAAGTATGTTGAATATCCTAATGTTCTGATGAAGCAACAATTCTAATGTTATTCAATTTAGAGAACGATTAGCAGAACTTCATGATGAGTACGAAGAACGTGAGCAACGTTGGAATAGAATTGCATCGTTACTCGATCGCAACGATATACTTAGTACATCAACAATAACCAGTGGTAATGATCATTGATTGAAACAAATATCTTTTATAGCTTTGTGATCATTTTACTTTCTTTAACAATCAGAATCTTCAAGTCGATCGAAACCGATAGCAATTGAATCTACTGGTCTAATCACTTCAAGTACTGATTCAACATCGATGAATAAATCAAGCAGGTAAGATACAATTACACTTGTTACGATAGATTAAAAAGTATAAAAGTAAAACATATGATATCATCAATAGATGTCTTATACTTTTCTCTGACTCACTTAAACTTTTCTAAGCAAAGAATAATATAAATCGAGTGTGTAATCTTAATCATATATATATATACAAAGTGATGCACCAAACCCAAGCCATTTGGGAGTTTGGGTTTGGTAGAAAGACTGCTCGACTATTTCATTCTATTAATTTGTGTCTGTATCTATTTACCTTCTATTTTTGCGACACTTGTTTCTAACTCAATCAATATTGCTCAAAGAAGTACAATTCAATGTTCTCAAATCAGACTGCAGAAAATAGTCTTTGTCACTTTTTAGGAATAGTTTCTGTGTAGTATTTATAATATTCGACATGCTGTCTGAGTCTGACACGTGTAACTTAGAAGGGCTATCTGAAAGCGATACCTACGACATTTTTAAGAACCACTTATAGGTGTTACCAGTATTTTTTAGGAATATAAGGGGTGGTACGAGTAGTTTTGGTGCATTAGTTGCGGATAATACTTAATATCCATACGTTTTTAATCGAATATTTTCTTGATAGCATTGATGATTATAACAAGCTCATGGATTACATAGAATCGATCGATTACGAAACTTTTAACATATGATAAATGAGTTGTGGATGTGATGATGAGCTTTTCATCGCCTTATCACTTAGATCCAAGGCTTCAGATGCCTTGTCATTGATTTTCAACACTGACCATTCTGCAACTCATCGATTCTGTTTTCTAGTATAAAATATGCTACACTAGTGGCTTTGAGTAATCAATCGTTCAATAGAAATCAAATTTGAGACTTTTTGAAATTCCTCGGATTCTGAACTACTACAGAATTATGACCTCGTTTTTCATTACAAAATACATATAAAAATAATTAAAAACACACGAAATGTCAGAAGAATTAGATTACAAGAATCTGAACTTCTGCAGCTCGGCAAATTTCTAGAGCTTTTAGAAGCTCTAGAACTCCTAACAGTTCTAAAAGTTTCAGATCTTCTTGAGAATTATCTGAGTTGTTCTGTGTTGTAGAATTTATTCATGTATCTTATATTAGCTGTATGTTCAAACTTCGACCACTGCTTGTTCCAATTATCCAAATCAAGATTCTCTAAATCATATGATATTAAAACGCAATGAACAATCGTAAAATATAAGCTAACGAAAAACCAACTGAGGTTCTGTGAAATTCTCTCGTCTTACATGATCTATGAAATATCATGTGAATTTATCATGCGATATTTTCATTAAACTCATTGATTTAAACCATCTAGTTTTATGTCAAACATAATAGAAGTAAAAACGATGGAGTTAGGGCTGAGTTAAACTACACTGTTAGTTCTCAAAATTTTATGAGACATTTTTCTCGATTAGAAAATAATTGATGTTATTACCTATTCCTAATATTGAACTCATTTCCATACTGATCACAAGTTGAGCAAAATATAAATGATGGGTATCATCTTTTACCATCTATTATCTAGATGATCTCTTATACTTTTCTTTATTTATTTTTAGTAATTTGAATAATCGAGGAAATTATCAACAAGATATGATTATTCAACCGAATAATAACTTTGAACCATCACACTCTCCGTCAACAATCTTAAAAAAACGTTTTATAACGAATAATCATCCATTGAATGACCATTTTTTGAATAATGTATCGATGTCGCATTCAAATTCATCGAGTTGTATTAGTGATGCGTATCGAAATTCATCGACTCTGAATCGTTCCAACGTTTATGAATCGTTAGAAAATTCTTCAGTACCAAAGCATGTAAGATCAACACACGATAGTTCCATTAATCAACAAATTTCTAACTATGACTGTGTGTCTGGTGATCAACTCCGTCGCCACCAACAACAACAGCAACAACAAGCGGATAGTAATTCAGAATTGATCAATTCTAGCAATCATGATTGTGGCTCACAATCATCGTTAGAGAAACATCGAAGGCCATTAATATCAAAAATTATAAAACCAATACGAAATAGGCTCTCGAGAAAAAAAATTGCCAATTCATAAGGAAAAGTATTTTTATTCTATCGTAGCCGGTGCTTGTTTATCTGTCTCAATGTTACTTTTTCTTACTTACTGTCATTTTTTCTCCCTTTTTGTATTTTTCTTGCCCTTCTAAATACATTTTATTATTTGTTTCTTGTTTTCGCTTGTATAATTTACATTTATCTGGTAATATTTTCCTTTGTTGATATGATAATGAAGAATGATTTGAAAAAACACCGATAATAGAATAATATAATACATGAAAGATATTTATTTCAGTTTTTCTTTTTGTGTCGAATAGATACAGATGACATTAAAATTATCTAGACACTTTATCAATCAATTGTTTATACGACGTTTCGCATCCAATGATTCTTCAATAACAAAAACGAAATGGAATACAGATTTGACGACGAAAAAAGATTCCTCGGAAATATCTACGAAGAAACGTGCATTCACACTAATTAATCCGAAAACAGTGCATCAAATAAAACGCATTGATGACATGCCCATTCATAATGAGCTTGACTTCATTCGACATAGATTATCAGAAAACCGTAAGTAAATTAAAATTAAAAACAAAATAACAGCATTATACGTCATTTATCTCATGAAACCATGAATCATTACGGTGCTTCAGAGAAAAGTTTTCAGCTCTTAACAAGCAAAGATTTAATAGAGATTTCTAAATTTTGCATGATTAGGCGGTCTATTAGCGGTTTGTCCCGTGTTCATGTGTTCACCTATTTGTATCTTAAAGTTTTGCTCACATTGTACCTAGAATTTATCAATTGCTCTAAACGTATTCTAAATTCATCTGATACACACCAACTGTTTTAACGAAATAGAAGTGTATGAATGTTTACTACGTTTTCGAAGTATGCCTATATCAGCTATGTAAAGAGACACAGCATTTTAGGATACTTTCGATTTCAACATCGTTATTCTTGTGACCTGTAGCTTGTGAATAACACGTTTCGACGATGTCTGTATCATTATAGAACCAATGAAACGTATCCTTGATGTCATCCGACACAGATGAACAATCATAGAATTCTTAGGACTAATCGAAAGGAAAAAAGAAAGACCATAAGATTTATGCTCTAGAATAAAATCTAGTAAAAAACATGAAATGTATTGAAGAAAACTATTGAATTATTGTATCGTATATGAGTACTACAATCATTATTCAGTAAGACGTGAGATTATATTCTAGAATTAGTCGTAAGTGAAGCTTTTGAATTAAGGATATATTTGATGATCTATGAGAGAAGAATCGTCAAAGAGACGGAGTTGGGCAAGAAAAAAATATGGGACAAACTGGAGGTATTCCGAATTTCTCATATATAGAATCGAGTATATTTCAGATTTGTAGAACTTGAGTTCCTTAAAAATATTCGTACTCGAATGAAATCAATGAACTCTTTAAAATATTGAAGTATTACTGTATAATAATAGCGTAGTTAGGTTTATTACTGTAATTACATCGATTTGCAAATCACTTATGAAGTAAGAAGTAATACTTCATTTGAAGATCTTATCATGATTATGAATTCATTGGCAGATTCTTCGAACACAGAATCCTAAGATATCTACTCATCGACAATTGTAGGAATGATCGTGTGGTGTGTGTTTGATTCTGTCAAATAATCTTCTTCAATAGATTTTTCTAGGCAACTAGCCATGCCTTAGCAGTTTTAAAAAAGAGTTTTTTTCAGATTTTCTTGAATAGGAAGACGCAAAGAAGAATTTTTATCTTCATTTTGAAAACATCTTCTAAGAATTGAAAAAAAAAGAACATGAACAATTTAACTACTTATAATCAAACTGGCTTTACGATTATCATCAGAACATTTATGCTTATTAAATTGTTTTTCAATGAGAGGAAAATCGATGACAATCATGCTTTTGCTCTCGCATAGATTGCTTAGGTTTTTATATTGTCATTGACATGTTTCATTATTCATTGCAAGTTCTTTCAAATTCACAAGAATTTTCAGTAAGTCGTACCAATCGTCGCATTGATCGAAATCCCTTGTTTTCTTATTTAAGTACATAGATAGTTTATATTAGTAAAAATGATCAACTGGACAGAAAGCATTTCATTAATATCAGAAAACTCTTTCTGATGTATTAGGGACGAGGATCTAGATTTGGTTTTAGCATTGGTTGTGTTAAGGTAGTTAAATGATAGTGGGAAATCTCATATGAGTAAAACAAATTATTAACGTCTTCGCTAAATCAAGTGCCATTGAATATTTCGAAAGAAATCTACATTCATAAGAAAATCAATCTTAGTCTTAGTTCACCTACACACTCAATCTCACCAACAACTTTAATTGTCATAAAAAGTTGAGTTCTGATATGCAGGATACGAATCAGTTGAATGAAACATGAATACGACAGGTCGATTCTCATACAAGATAACCGATAGAACAAGCCGCCAATGATTGTGGTCTTGCTTGTAGACGATAAGTGTGGAAACACAATCGGATCGATTGATTCTATTACTTGATCTACATTCTTTTTCTCCTCGTCTATTTGTTGTTCTGAATATTTTGATGCGCGGCAACACTTCCGTATTGATCCACCTGCGAAATGCTTCGTAATAGACGTCAGTGATACACAACACTTGACATTGATCATGACAACAATTTCAAGTAGACGTTAACAATAAGAAATATTTTAACCGATTGATCTGGTTAGCCGTTCTGAAATCGTGATTATTATCTCATTCGAATTTTGATATCGACTTAAACGAAAAACTTGATTTTGATTCTATGTAAGCATTAATTCCTTGACTTGAAGTAGTCTGATGGTAGGTTAATAGAAATAGTGTCTATATTCTTTTCGTAGTAGAATACGTGCCCTGATCTAATTCAACCATAGTTACGGATTGTGTCACAGTAAGAGCAAAATATTTTTATCTAGAACGAAACTCGATGATATATTTAATCAATCGAAATTATTTTTAGGAGTTAAGAACATTCCAATTGAAACAGACGTTCTTATCGTTGGAGTAAGTCTAGAATTATTTTCATATTTTTGTTTCATTCTAGAGTATTCTATAAATCTAGGGTGCTATTAAAGGTTCTTCAATAGCTTTTTTTCTTAAACAACGTTCGCCTGATCTCAAAGTCACTGTCCTTGAACGTGACTGGAATGTAGGAGAAAGAAAAATGTTTGAAGAATTATGCTTCTTGTATTTTATATTTATAATTCAGTATACGACTTCAAGTACTGTTTTGTCTGCTGGTGGTATGCGTCAACAATTTGCACTTGTAATTACTTTTTATTACATCGATAAAATAATAATTATAGCGACTTTTTGTTTTATTTTTTGTACGTAGGAAGAAAATATTCAAATGTCTGTGTATGGTGCTGAATTTTTAAAACATATCCGAGAACATTTATCAATACTTGGTAAACAAAACCATATGATACTCTCATTTACTCCTTGTTTATTATGAATTTTGATTCAGATAATGATCCAGTACCTGTTTCATTCCATCATAATGGCTATTTACTATGTGGAAGTGAAAAAAGTGTTAAACTCTTCGAAGAAAACTACCAGACACAAACGTATGTATATTTGCATACTAAACTTTTCGTTGTACGCTTCTATTCGTGAATCTTATTCATCAAATCGAAAGAAAAAAGTGCCAATAGCATTTGAACGTACACAAGCTATTAGAGAATACATAGACGGTTTTCATTTTCGATAATCTTTCAATAAGATGTACAATATCCTATTCATAGTTTAGATCCTTAGGAGCAAAATTAAAATTATTAACACCAACAATGCTTAAAAAGCAATTTCCTTGGTTGAATACCGATGGTATTGCAGTCGGTTGTTTTGGTAATATTGTATGCGATTAGACGTAAATGTACTGAAAATTACTTTCCTGCATTCTTAGGTATTCAAAATGAAGGTTGGCTAGATCCATGGGCTCTTCTCACAGCTTTTCGACAAAAAGCACTATCTCTTGGCGTTTTATATCTTAACGGTTCGTTCATGAGAGTTAATAATTGAAACATATTATCTATACTTGATCGATTTTTTTTGATAATTAATAGCGGAACTTGTTGGGTTCGATAAAGTGAAACGAGTATGGGCTGATGGAACTGCAGAAAATCAATTGGATAAAGCTTTAGTAAGTCGATTCTGATATTAATATTCTTGTCCTGATAAAACATATTTAACTGACATATTTCAAATGTTTTAAAACATGGAATTGTCTAACATAAATTGAAATACTATTTTTGAGTAGTGCATAACGTTCACTAACATCTAGTTTATTCCATGAATAGCGTATGAGAGAAAAGAATGCGAGAAACTAAATACAATAGTGTTCGCGATCCACTAAAAAGATATCGCAAAGAATGAACAACTGCAACATTTTTCACCAATACCCTGTAAAAGACTAAAACGATAGTAGTAAGTGGAAGTCGGAGTGGAGCGGGAGAGGTGCGTGGGTGAGTATGTCCTTTTTTGCTAGAATACTAGAAGAAAGAAAAGGGGAATATTAGAATTTGAAGTTACATTTTTTTCTTCTGATACTGCAGCAATAGTCTTGACAGTATCCTATGTATTTCAGCGTTTTTAATATATTTTGTCGTAATCTGTGATAGAACCAAATCTAAGCCTGTTGATTTTCATCTAAAACTGAAAGCACAGCAAGACCTATGATCGATTTTTATATTCGTGAAAAGACAATGGAAAATGTAGAGTGCTGAAAAAAGATAGAAAGGGAATATTATAATTAGCACTGGAAAAATCTTTCGAAAAATGTGAAACCTTAATAGACCCGATTACTGGAAAGGTTTATGCCTGAAGTAGATATTTCATAGTAGAGATATTCCCTCAAGATGAATCCGACAAAGAGAAAAAGCTAAAAACTACACATATCTAAAAAAAAATGTTCGGACAACTTCAGCATTATTTTTTATTTCATAATAGTTATCGTTTTGAACTTGAAAAGAAATAAGAAAATGCGTGAAAGAACGATTTTTGTAGTACAATTGTTGTTCTTTCTAATGATAGATTGGAAGGTAAATTCATTTTTGGTCTTTGTCTTATTAAATAAATTTTTCATTCAGAGACCAAACAATTTAGTTGTTTTCACTATCTGGTCGTTTAACAACGAAAAAACTGATGCTTTTCATTTAGTTTGTTTCTGTTGAAACTCCAAGTTTAGTCACCGTTTGACTGAGTAGCCATAAAAATCGCCCGGTTCATCAAAGATTTTTCGAGATAATGACTGATATTTTCATAAACTGATGGTACGTGCAAATAATTCAGTTTCGTAATACATATTTCCTTTTTTTAAACTTCTTTATTGAAGAGTCAAGAGACGATTAAGAACAACTCGCAGCTGACCGAAGGAGTTTTTAGTGCATTACGCTTTTATGTTTTGTTGTTCTTAATGGCGATCTTCTGAGCTCAGAATAGTTAAGAAATGCAGAGTTTTGAAGTTGCATGAATGGCTCAAGACGGATTTACTTTTTTATCTTTCATCTTTCTCGGTTTAGTCTCGAAGAAATGTATCTGCTACAAAATATTTTGCTGAGAAATCAATATTTCCAGCTTCATCAAAGTTTGATTGGTTCAGAAATCAATCATTGACTCTAGCAGGTGTGGACATTTTTCGGAAGACTTTTCTACTGCTTCTCCACTGATTGTTAATTGCTCTAAGATGGTAGCAAGTTAGATTTTGAATGACTGCTAATTGAAATGGGGAGTATAATCTATGGATTAACTGAAAGGTTTCGCCAAAGACAAATTCTATGACAAGAATTCTATGTCGATTACCAGCGCTGTTTCTTTCATCTTCACTAAGATGAGCTCGCATTAATTGTCATTACATCTCGATTTCATTTACTGTTCAAAGCTAAAAGGAAGACGAAATACAGACGAGTCAGTTACGATAAAATGTTGAATGCATCATCATCATCATAGTGAACAACATTACTTCTAATGTAGTCAATGCCATAAATGACATGTTTTGACAGTTTATTATTTACGACTACTTTTTTATCGACATTTTTACGATCAAGCTACGATTCATTCGTGAATGTAAAACAGAAACAAAATCAAATGACTTTATTTTTTTGAAAAATTTCGACATTTTCACATCGATATTCTGCATATGGTTTGGTTGAAATTTTGTATGTCATAAATCTTTTTCGCTATCCTTTGAAAATTCGATGAACACAACTCTGTTGTCACAATCACTATGAATCAATATGTTGACATCAACAACTAGTTACGGTGTTCAGTCAACGTTCTCGACAATAATCCTATGCGAACAGTTTTGATTCAATGTTTGCATCTATGCAAATCGATTTGAAAAATCAATGCGATACGTTTTTATCTTATCTTTCTAATTATCCGTATTCTAAATCTTGATGTTGACTTCTTGAGATTTAATACAGGATTAATTCAATACTATAGTCGAATAGTACTTATCGAAAGGCTTTCTCAACTATGCTCAACGATGGTGCAGTGTTTTTATCATAGTTGTTAATATAATCTGTTTTTCTTTTGAAATATCCTGCAATTACTTCTACATCAAACTTATGACATTTTATTTCTATCGAAAATAGATTCTATAAACATAGTCGTCTGACGTCAGAATATCTCATGTTTACATTCGTAAATCATGCACGTATTACGTATCATATTAAATGAGAAGCACATATCTATGTCGTCACGTACGTGTGTTGGTACAGCTGATTTTCATCTGTCGACATGTGAGTTAGTTGTTTAGTTTCTTACAGAAAGATTTCTTTCATTGAAATTACAAGTATTTATTGAAACTCATCTACACTTCATTAAAGAAAATATAGCTAAATGCTGGAAAATTCAAAGTTCAATTAAACTCTAAATCGTCTGACAGAGTCAAGAAATAGTTTATATCCAACCAATTTTACGCTCATATCAGTGATTGTTTTTCTACTGATGCATTACGTTTGAATGCAATTAACTTCCTAATATGTGAGAGAGTATATGACTCATTCTGTACTATTTCACCTAATCGAATTGTCACGTTGTTGTTTTTATGTCTCAGATTCTGTCAGCTGAAGATAATCGAATATACCCAATGGACACAACATTTGTCATTAACGCTGCCGGCCCTTGGGCTGGTGAAGTATCGAAAATGGCTGGAATTGGTGTTGCTGGTGAATATTCAGTCGCATTGCCCGTTGAGCCAAGGTAAAATCAAACGAAGTATCTATTTTTATTTACATTTTATTATGTTTTGTACGTGAAATAATGATACTATTATTCGAGAACACTTTCAGCTACACTCTCACTAATATAACTACCCGGTGAAGCATCGAAAATTCCTTCATCCATTGGTATGAGTTTAGTTAATTTAACAATAGTTTGTCGTTCGAAAATCCATTTCCAAAATTGTGAATTATCTGTATTATCAAGAATAAAACCAAAACGTTCAAAAAAATTTCTTATTTGTTGTCCATTTGTATGCACTGTTAATATGTTTGCGCCAGCTTGTCGTGCATATTGTTCGACAGATTCGAGCATGGCTGAGCCAATACCATTATTTCGATATGCACTTTTGACACCAATCATTTCTATGTAACACTCTTCAATGTTTGTTGGAACGTAATTTGCTTTTCTTGCCATCCAACGATTCATGGATGTTAGACATGAGCTTTGTTGCTGAATATTTGATGATTCGTTAATAGTTGGTGTCTCTTTGGGAAATAATATGGTGACTGCAGCTAGAACTTCGCCATTAACTTTACCAACAAGAACATTTTGATATTCAGATGCATTAGTATTCGAAACTGACGATGAAACGAAAAAGAAAACAAACAAACAAAGAAAAGTATTCATAGATGTTTTGTTCGAAAATATCTTTGCTGCTGCTTAATTTTACTTATTCGAGTTTTCATTGCTGCTCGGAATTGCTGTAAGTGTTCATCATTTCCAATGTAATGTCTCAAACGACTTTCAAGTGTTTCAAAATAAATTTCAAGATAGGCATCAATATCAGCTGGACTAAAATGATGAATTTCGATGATATCATTATCACCACCCGTAGTAGTGTATGATGAGACCATTGTATTGTCGCGATCAGGTATCGATTGACTTGTTGTTTGAGAAAATACTCGTTTGTTTGGTACATGTACATCTTCTTCGCCTGGAATACTAGCTGCTTCGTAGTGATCAAACTCTTTTCTATGAGCAGTCGTTGGTGATTTAGAGTTCACTTGTTGTTTCGAATGAACAGATGTTTCTACATCTGATGACTGATTGTTTTTTGAATTTGAACTTTGCTTTCGTGCTTCTACGGAATCAGCATCACCATTTTCCATGATACCATTCGAATCAACTGAATGAAATTCAGCTCGTGCATTATACTGCTTTGATTTCAATGGTTTGGCATTATCATCTTTAACACTTCCCACACTAATAGTTGTCAATGAAAAATCTTCGAAGTCCATGGATTTTAATTCATTCAGATTTAAAATTTATTTTGCAGACGAGTAGCCCTGAAGAGCGAATTTTTTTCTCTGTTTTTTCGATTAACTGAAGGACTGCGATTGATATTAAGAAATAAAGAGAAGAGAGAGCGGGAGAAGAAAAAGCATTCTACGTAACAAACGAAATAAGAATCCTTCAAGCGTAACATGATTTCCCTGACTGTAACATACTGTTCTGTTCGGTAGAATAAGAAAAAGGGCAACTATGATGACGCTGATTAATTTGTTCTTTTCTTCTTCTTTTTTTGTCTCATTGATGTAATCATTTATGAATTGCACTTGCCGTGTCTATCGTCAATGAGTTGTCATAAAAATGAAAACATGCCCGAAAATGAATTTCATATATCAAGGTTTTTTGTGCATAGCTGTACAACTTGATAATTATGATAACAACAGTTAAAATGCATACATATAATTATATGAGTTTACGCTGATGGGCAAAACCATTACTGATCCATGTGTCGACTTACACTTGTATGCACTAGAGATGAACATCCGACAAGGTTTTCTATGCTGTTGTGTGTCTTGGCAAATAGCAGAGCAATCAGAAGCGTTATTGTCACTATCAGTCATACAATGCTCTTGTATTATCTTAGATTTGTTAAAGCTAATATATAATGAATGATCTAAGGTGATGACAAATATTGATTTTACGAGGGGATATGTAGAAACCTTTTCATGTAGCGTAGCTAATGATATTGTATGTGAATAACGAAAGACGAATAGCAAACAAATAAAACGTTTAGTGTATAGCCAGGGTTTAATTCTAATTGCAGTCAAAACTACATATTAATTATTTTTATTCAAAAACAAATTCACAATGTTTTCAAGAAATAGCATCAAGTACGGACGAAATATTGTCAGTTTGTTTTCATCGAAACATGATTTACTTCCTCTGCGACATCTTAAAGTTAGTTTTGAACGTATTTTGTGAGCAAGTAACATAACATATTAAATATTTATAACATTGAATCATAAGATAAAACGATTCATATTTTACAACAGGGAATACATAAGTTCATGGATGTGTAATTAATTTTAATTCGAAAGAAAACTGATCGAAACTAAACAGTGTCTGGTCGAAGTTTCATCAGGCAGATAGAATTTCAATTAAGATCAATAGGTAGTTTTATCAATGCTTCATCAAATTGTCGTTGAACAGAGTTTAATCTAAAATGTATAGAATGAGTTCTACATGCTGTGTCTTTTTTGTGATTTTTTGAAAATCGAACATAATTGAAAACTTCTTCTATTCCTGAGCTTATTTCAATTTTTTTCTGCTACATGTCCACAATGAAAACAGAAGTGCCTTTCTTAGTCAAAAATATTTTACTTCTTCCGTTTGGCAAATTTAATACAATCAAGATAAATTTCCTAACACTATCGTATTACCAGAAATGAGTTGACTGCAGGACACAAATTAAAATGCTATTCTGTCCTATGTTTATATCTAATATAAAAGTGCATCGATTATAGAAAAGGCACAAATTTCGAATAAGCAATTGGACAGTTCTATTGTTTTGATTTTATAATTATTAGGAAACGTTACATATTTGTATTTGAATCACTGAATGGGCCTGGTCCATTGGCACCATTGTTTGTTGATATAACTGGTGTTTATTTTCGACCTGAAAGCGTAGGAAATACGTATATTTGTGGATGCAGCCCAAGCGAAGTAAGCAATACAGATCATTTTCTAGTGAGATCAATTATGTTGTTTTAGGAAAATGATAAATCAGAAGATAATTTAGAAGTCGATTATTCTGTATTCGATGAACAAATTTGGCCAGCATTAGCTAAACGAATACCAAGCTTTGAAAGCTTAAAGGTAAGGATAGAAATGTTACTACTAGTTCATGTTTCAAGCAACTACTGTTATGCTAAAGTGAAATGTACGATATAAAAATCTATGTACTCTTTTAAAACATGTACTTGTTCTCCCTTTGAGAATTGGGATCAACGCAACGCTTTAATCAACAAATCAGATTATGTACTACAAGCTTCTTTTGATGCTATGTCTTATATACCGCCAAGACTCATTTACTTTGTACATTCAACTAATGCTTTGGTACACGTATATAAACATGAGAACAATCGAAATCTAGAGTGCTACTAAATAGAAAATAAAACGAATTTGAAGAGTATCTCATTATCTAAGCAAGGTCTACGATGTGTGGGGTGGAGTGGACTAGCCCCCCCCCCCCCCCCCCCCCCCCCATTCCCCCATTTTCAGCCTGTCTGCCGAATTTTTTTCGTGGAATATCTGTGAAAATTCCTTCAGAACCTAGATTCCTGAGAATCTCATAGATAGTGCATATTTCATTGTTACTTCGTTCATACTGTGAGCTGTCTGTTGAATCTTCTAGATTTTACAGTCAGTGTATTGAATATCGTCCTTTCAAAGCGTCTTGTAGCCTGTCTGTGTTGTAAATTAGACGAGATGTTGGTTCTTAGACATTCGAAATAGATAATCTGTTTCAGATTACTGTAAATTAAACATAAAAAACTAGCATAGAAATGACTGTCTCGGAAATTTTTCGAACACTGTCTGCCAAAATATTTAGCCCCTGCCACTTCAAAAAACAATCGAGAGCCTTGTTTCTAATATGTGAATATTAGAAAACAAGACTTTTGCAATGAAAAAATTCCTAGGTGATTCGGTTAGCAGTAGTTCGGTCGAGAGAAAGACCAATGAGTAAGTGGATAGCTCATGTATATATGTCAATAGAGATGACTGAAAAACTGCCAATACTTATCTTCCTTCTTATGAGACACTATTGTATCTAACGAAAGACGCATCTGCATTAGATCGGCATCGATGTTAATTACGATGTTGGAATATATGAAGTCATTGAAAAATTTCTTGATTAGTAGTTATCTATATCGAAAAATATTCTTTGTGACGACGGCTTTTTTCAAGTGACAAGACAAAAGAATGATTCTGTTCATATCTATTTTTTATATAATCACATGATAGAAACAGATAATTGATTAACAAGTTATAAGTACATTCAGACTTAATCCTACGTTTTTAGACACCAGTATTTTGAATTTCATGACATTCAATTAATCTTCTTCTGCTGAAACTTGATCTGTTACTCTCAATCATAGTCAGAAAAGTCTTTAAAAAGTAACATACCCAATCAATGTAGTTAGATGTTCAAGGACAAGTGATGAGTGCTTTTTCCTAACAAGCATTGAGAACTAATCAATGAATTTTGTAAATCTTATAGTAAACAAGTTATGAATACAATCATTCTTAATTCAAAGCTTTTGACCTCGAATAATGATCTTCTCCTAAGAATAAAAGTCATATTCAGAATCTGTAGAAAAATCCATGTGGAATACATTATGTTTAATAGTACTGAAAACAAATGTTGATCATAATAAACCTTTAAGGATTATTTTCTTACGTTTTCCCCTACGGTCGAAATATTCCTTGAATTAATTTTTTCATCTTGTTGAAGCTCAGTCTCCGATTGACTTACAGATTACCGTACACGTTTCATTGGGTATTGCAGTTGCACTTTTTATATTGTTTATAGCCACATCTTCCTCCATGTTATTGAAAGGCATCAAGTCTTGAAAATGAATAAATTGATTGTTTAGCAGATAAAGCAACGAGCACTATCTGAAGGACATAAAAACGACAATCAGCTCTTTTTCTAGTCGAATTGCGGCTTGTACCCATTACCAAATAGTTCTTCTTTTATTACCCTGACGAAAATGCGAAATCAGTGACACAAGCATCGACGATTGGAGCTGAATATTGAATAATCTCATTCTTGTACCCTGATTATCATTAAGATGGAAATAACGTGATATAAATCTTCGATATATTGATACGTTGCATTAATCTCATGTAGTTCAAAGGAAAACAGTTGTAAAGAGCTCGATAAAAATTGATTTTGTAGAAAATATTGGACTGCAGCTAGGGCTGGCACTTTATCTTTACTTTCTCAGTTAAGTAAAGTTGCTTTACTTTACTTTTCCGGATAAAGTAAAGGTTTTTATACTTTACTCGAAAAAGTAAAGTTGAAAAAGTTTGGTTTTTCAATCTATCTATACAAAGTATTTTTGTCTAACTTTACTTTACCAAGTAAAGTAAAGTGATCCAGCTTTACTTTATCAAATGAAGTAAAGTGAAATACTTTACTTTACTTTTTCAAAGTGAAATAAAGATAAAGTACCAGCCCTAGACTGCAGCTCATTACTTCTTGTACTGTAAAAACACTACCTAGCGACATTTTATACATTAGCAAACTGAAATGTTTGGTTCTCTGGAAAATATCTTATATCCAATGCTATGTTTGACACTTGAATGCCTATTTAACTATTATGATACATGTAAATAACACTTTTATATAGAGACTATTAATTGTTGTAGTTTTCATTTCTAAGACTTGAATCAATAAAAAACAATATATTTTATCAGTCATCGACAGTGTATCGAGTGCATCCAACCGTGAGAAAAGACGATTGCATTAATTCGAAACAATCGAGCATGGCTATGTTTTACCCTTGAGCTTATTGCAATCATGTTGCTTAAGCCTGTGTTCGGGTCTTGGCGATAGATAAGTCTCAAATCTAGACATGATCCCATGAGCCCAACGAGTCATCGAAATGAATCTCGTGAATAGAGCGTAACGGATGTGAAAATTTTGTGAGCACACACCCGACGGACTCTACTTGTCAATTTCAAGAAACCCTTTGAATAATTTCTGTTTAACAAGCCCGACAATAATCGCACACATTTTCTATTCTATGATTAGAACATCATTAGAGATCTCAGAGAAAATTTGAGTAAACCCGACTTCCATTCGAAACCAATATCATTGACTCCAATAACAGTGTGAAAGAATTGACCGAAATGGTAACTTGTATGCAATTAGGATACTACTTGTGAACTGAGTAGTTGAACTCTTCATTCACATAGAAATTCGACTGTTTGTTTAGCTCAAAAATGCTTGGTGTGGCTTTTATGATTACAATTATTTTGATCAAAAGTAACATTGAAACTTGTTTCAACTGAAACTTTTTCTTGTAATGTTCTTCTTCTCTATAGTCTTATCATTGGTTCACATCCACAACAAAAGAATTTTCTATTTGCTAATGGTTCCAGTGGACACGGTTTGCAACATGCACCTGCTATTGGTCGTGCAATTTCAGAGTATATAACTGATTTGAAATATGAATCGATTGATTTAAAGCGCTTTGGTTTTCAACGTATTGTTAATAATACGCCGATATTTGAGCCCATGATTGTTTAAAATAGTAAAATAAAAAATAATTCAAAAGTCGCCAACGAAAAAGTTATGTCAAGAAAATAAAAAGATAAAAATTTTTACATTATTGCTTCGCTTCTTTTTGATGAGTTTCATTGCACAAGAAAAGAAATAAAATGCTTCATTTGTCTAATAGCATTCAAACAATACAACAATGAGATTTTATACAAAAGAAAAACAAAAACGATGTTAAATAATTTTAGAGCAATCACCAAATAGTGCCAATGCAGAGAGACAGAACAGAGAGAAACAAACTAAAAATAACCCATTGCCCTTATTTATCATTAAATCAAAAAAAAAAGCACATGAAAAAATTTATCAGCTAAATTAATTGACTAGTTGTTGTTGATGTTGCACTTGAAACAACTTCCATCCATCTAATTAACGAAGGTGAAACAATAAAAATCTGAGTGTGCAGAAGAAAATAAAAATAACTAATGATTTACCGATCAAAAGCATATTGACTTTCGGCACGAAAGAAATAAACATGATTTTTAAATTGTAGCTTGAATACGAAATCTTTATTAACACCGTCGGTATCTGATGGTAATGAACTACGGTAGCCTAGTAAAGGTAGTGATGCCAGGGGGGAATCATCCTTAATTAAAATAAACCAGCATAAATATTTTCCTTTTTTTTTATAATAAAGTACCTGATAAGTTTTATAGAAGAATAAACAAAAATTCGTAAAAACAACCCAAAGTTTTTGCCAACCATTGGAATTTTTAAATTTTCTTAATAGATAGCCACTCAATTGATTTTTAATTGCTTGCCGATGATCATTTATTGATACAGATAAATTACGATGCCAACATACATGCATTGTAGTATTGGCACGATGATGGAAACATGAATGATCAATTTGATTGATATCCTCTTCCTCGAGTGTTCCAACCATAGAATGCTCGAGATTTTCAGATGATGCTAAAGAATATTGCAAAAAAAGAATTCAATTCGTTGTACAGTTGTCTTCTCTACCATTGGACTTCATCGTTGCGGAATAGTGATTTCTGTGATCATCAGCATTGGTTTTCATAGTGTCAATAGCCAATTTTAAATCTTGCAGCCATAGGTTCTTTTCAGTTTCCGAACTAATAGAGACAAAATTATTCGTAGTCAAGAATCCTAAAATTGTATTTTTCATATAAACTCAATGATGAGATATGAGTCAGTTTTGCCGTATCGTTTTGTTTGGCTCCATACTCTTTGATCTACATTCAATTGTCACAATAATAAGATATCTAATTCATATTTTAAATAACGATCAATACTATTTTTTCTTTTTCTCATGACAGCTTTCATAAAAGGTGATAGTTCAAAAGACACTCGTGAATTCAAATTATTTTGAGCCATTTCTTTTGGCACATTTACTAGACATATCGTGATACGTACTTTTCTAATCCAATACAATGTAATCTGTGGAATGGTAGTTTGTGTTAAAACTAGACTGCTGACATGCTCAGTATAGGTGATTCAGTTTATTACATTTTTTCTTCAAATATCGTGCGCTAGTACATACTTACTAAGATCGTAACCTAGATTCTAGCCAATTCATGTGTTTTAAATTGGCATATAAATAACTGAAGAGGTTGAATTTAGACAATTAATTCAAGGATGAAAGTAAAGCTAATTTGAAAGAAAATAGTTCGAGTTTAGCTGCGATAGATCAGTATAGAATAACTGACAATTTCTATGCTTCAATAATTGTTTCTCAAGAATTGTATTCAATTTTAATATCTCTATATATTTTGTATATTTTACTTGCATAACACATGATTCTTTTTAATTTAACAAAATATTACTTTGCTACTATAATTAATGATCGATTGCCAGCATAGATAGTAATTGAATGAGGAATTTGAATGCGTTCATCAGTATCTTCTACCTAAGAAATACACGTAATCATATATAGACTGTTGTAACAGATCAAGGATACATACTGTCATTGATTTTAGTGGAAGTTCTCCATGTAATTTAAATTTAAGCACGGGACTAGAACTGCGCGCACAATATAGTAGAACATCAGAAAACTAAGTAAAAATAAATGAAATTTTTTATTAGAAAACGTTCCTGAACAAGAATAAAAATGTATTTACTAAGAAGAACATTCGCTGTTGATAGCCTTTCCGAGACAATTTTTGAAGACAACCTTCACGTATGAAGTGCTAAAGTAAACAATAAACGTAAAAATTTGATTTCGAAGTACTTTCTCAAGACAGAACTATAAAATCTTACGCGATCGTATTGATTGGAAAGATTTTCAACACCGATCAGATCACGCTGAAGTTCGATCAATCTTTGTCGATTCAACTATAAGAATACAACAATCATGAAATTTTAGGATTGAGATTTTTCTATAATGGCAAAAAAAACCGGAATATTTCCAATCATTTCTGTTGTAAGACAACAACAACAAGAAAGAAAATCTGATAATGACGGCATGATGATATCAAATACAATGCGTTGTGCTTTCTATAATATTGAACTTCAATCAAATTCATGTAGTTCAATGGTTCTTGAAGTTTATTGCGTTTCTTTGAAGTGAAAATTCTTCCTGTTCTATGTTTGAAATCAAATTATGATTCTTATTGAACGATAGTACAATGAAATTACACGATGTCATTTAACATAAAATGAAAACAATGAAATTAACCTTAGCATGACGACTAGTTAATTTCAGAATATTTAATGATGAACATGTAACAAGTAAAAGAACTGTGAAAGATAGGACGTTTTTCTTAATTAAAATTATGACAATAATTGACATTAATTTTTGCATTATTTTATCATGTTGATTCTCGTACTTATTCAAGTTCTTGTTTGCCTTAAGCTAGATCTTATTGACTCTTCATTCAAACTCACAAGTTTTGATAGTGAATGGAAAGACATATGACCCCTCATGAAAATTATTACGACGAATCCATTTAGAATGATTCAAATATCTAGGGAACAGCTAACATGTCAAATTGATAAGAGATTTTGGCGAATAGTAATGATTATTTGATTTCTTATTTATCGATGATAGGGGACGCAAATATTTTGGAAGCATAGATGGTCGTATTATCATAATTGGAATACAAGGCGTACCAGCAAATCAGCTGAAAAATTTAGAAGAATCAAATAGCAAAAAGTGGAGCTTCACAAAGAAAAGTTGACATGTACAAAACCATCGATTAGGATCTAATTATGAAGTTGAGGCGTAGAAAATAATTCGATTAGATATTTTCGAAAGTTTTAGCTTGTTTTTCTTTTGTTCCTCTATGCTATACACGTCTAATATTGAAATCGAACAAGTTATAGTCTTCATAAATATTTGAGATAAGAGCGCCATTTACGTCGATTGAATGAATCTATTTCCCAAGGTTCTTATTAAATTCTTTATGTAGCCATTAGCAACAAAAATGCCAACGATGAGAAAATAATTCAATGGATTACATTCTACCGAAGGGAGCTCCATGAACGATACAAGAAGCATGCCAAATTTTATAAATTAGCACTTGGTGTCCAATTCTAATGAAGTGACTCGTTCGTGTATAGTTTGAATCAATAAATTAAAAGAAGGAAACTTCATATGGTCTACCCCCGGACTGGTCCCATAACTCGTCCCATGCTAATTGTTCCCATATAATTGTGTCCGTATTCGTTTCATATAAAAAAATCAAGTCCGAATTCGTTCCACCCAAAAAAAGTCGATTCTGCACACTGCCCTAATTAGTTTATCAATTCAGACATATAAAATAGTATCCTTTTAATCTATTCTATATCAAGTTTCATGCAATAAGAAAACAAAGACTGAGCACACCTGTAAAAAAAGTGATGACATAATCCCATTACACTGACTAGTGACTTTTATTCATAGAAACAAAGACTATCTGTAGGAGCTGACCAATCATCAAATCACAGATTCGGTGTACTGCGGTAAAGGTAGCCTCTTCATCACCCTAACATATAAATGTATGTTAAAACTTGAGAAATTTGAGTTGTTTTGGGGAATTAACGTTAGGGTCATGAGTTAGATTTCCTGCTTTGCAACCATATCTTGAGTTATAGAAGTCATTACCCCAAAGTTAATACTCCAGAAAAACTCAAATTCCTCAACTTTTAACATATAGTTCTATCTTATACTGTCGAAGTCGTTACCCTACAGGTAATACACCTAAACGAGTTGAATCGATATTATGACATTCGAATCTTGATAACCAATGTAACAGTATTGTGAAACGTATGTATATTTAGGTTCAACGAATTCACCACATAATTAAACCTTCCAGTAAGATGTCATCGTCCATCATGCTACTAAAACTTGTATTCATGGATAAACTAATCAGGGCCGTAAGTAGAATGGGAGGAATTTGGACTCAAACGTTTCGGATTGCTGTCCAAATCTCGAAAAAAAATCTCACGAAAGACAAAATCCCGAAAACGTAAATGTAGAAATAAAATATCTCGAAAAAAAAATCTCTCGAAAGACAAAATTTCGAAAATATAATATTTCGAAAAAATAGTATCTCGAAAGATGAAATTTTTGACAAGATAATATCCCAAAAGATGTCCTCTCATTCTGCCATCATTTCGGTTAGTTTAAAATTGATATTGTATGAATGATCTGCTTTGTTTAATTTTCATTTCGTCTGTTTTTGCCGACTGTGTTCACAAACGATGCTTCTTTTTTTCTCTTCTCTTTTGTGTACACCATCCATATGACACAAACTATTTAAATTCATTCATCTCTTGACGAATTTTTCATAAACGAGACCTTCGTATACGTCTCTTATTGCCTTTTTTCGTTTTCTTCACGCATACAGTGGAACCATGCCATCAAGTGATTCAGAAAACGCACGTGCAATCTCATTTCTTATTACTAATAAGAAAAAGCGTCTTGTTGTCGCGAAAGTCAGTTACTGGGTATGCGAGATCAAGTTGTGCAAGGCCGGCGTTCACTAGAATTCCAATGATCAGTTTCTTAAATACACGGAAATTGCTCATACTCATATGTCTGTACCTGAGCGATTAGAGATTGTAAGATGTTGAAAAACATCAAAACTCGAGTCGGTTGAGAGGCAATGGCGATCGGTCAAATCTATCACGATGAACTTGCCAAAGCAAATCTTTCTAGAGCAGCTCTTGCTATTGCGCCTAGAGTTAGAGAAGTTAATAAGTAACGAAAATTTTTTCTTTTAGTGAACTTCGATAATTTTTGTCGCCTAGATCATGGACTCGATCAATCTCGACGAGGGTGTGGATGTATTTGTGAATACTCCGTCAATACACACCCACAACCTCCCTTATCGTTGATTTATTGCCATAAAAATTTTAAAAAAATATTTGAATCGTATTCACGTGCTATTTTGTAATTATAATCATATCTATCATGACTGACAGCAATTCGATATTTTAATTTTTCGAAACTTTTGCTTTAGATGATTTTTAATTTCTTAACAGGGAGTTTTCGAGGTATGGATTTTTCGAATTAAAATTTTTCGAGATTTCGTTTTTCTAGATTATTTCATTCAAAATTTTGTCTTCGAGAATTTTTTTTTCGAGATTCGGACACAATACCACCGTTTCTGTATGGGATGAGTTCGCGATCAACGTTTCTTCTATGTGACGAATACGGACACAATTATATGGGACCAGTTAGCATGGAACCAGTTTTGGGATCAGCCTGGGTGACACCCTGCATGTTACTATTATTAAATCAAAAGTGCTTCTAAAATCACATCTAATCATTAGGACAAACATAGTCAACATATATTTTATTTACTTGATTAGCTTCCCAACGATTCATATTCACCTTGTTCTCACTTCGTCCTATCAATTGGTAACTCTTCTGTGTGTGACTAATACAATTTAAGATTTTAATATTCAGTTGTACCACACTTTCATTTCATGAAGATAGTTTTACAGATCACTTTAGTTTTCCTATTCAACAACTCTAGCTCATCGAATTCAACGACAGAGTCTATATCAATAGTGTTATATTCAAGTAGCTCTGCTCCAGTAGTCGATGAAGAGAATAATGAAAATTTATCTTCCTATCTCTCTATGAAGAATAGCCATAATGACATCCTGTTTGATATTCTAATACGGGAACGATTACTCAAGCAGATGTTTCGTTAGTTTGCTTTTCTTCTTGTAAAATAAACAAACTATCATACTATTGTTGTCAGTGACTCGGTAAAGTTTTCGATTAGATCTTGAATTTTAATAAAAACACCGTAACAATCTTGATATTCATTTTCACAATTATTATTTTTGTAATATATAAGTAATTCTAGAATTTAGAAAAAAAAAACGAACAAAAAAAAAAGAATTAAAAAAGTACTGTCTTACTTTCGAGTAGATATTCGTACTGCAATACTCTTTGTAATGGTTTAATTAAAAACGACATTAATGATAAATAGCAAAACTTTTCCGATTCGAATTCTTTATAAATTACATCGAAGCGTCGATTATGTTTAAGAACATATTCAAGTTCTGTTAATAGACAATCATAATTTTCTATATAAAGTTCATATCTCTATTAAAACATTAGATAAAATTTAAGACGAACGAAAATGAAGATCGATATTTACCGGTAAAATCTCAACTAAATTCATAATTAAATCACCGACATGTGGAGTTGTTCTATCGATATACACGAATTCATTACCCGGTATAGAACGAGTTTCCCTAGAATAAAATTGTTCGCGAATTTCTATTTGCAATGTTCATTTAGTTTGTCTTTTGCTCTATTTACCAAATAGTCATTCTTTGTTCAAGTTGTCGGAGAAAATGTAAATGAAATTTGTAAATAGGCAATAAATGTAAAAACAAAACATCGGATAGATGAATTAATGTCTCATTTTCAAAATTGTATTCATCGTCGGTATATAAATCTTGCTGTTGATTAATAACAAGCATTAGTTCCCGACGAAAACTTTCAGCAATGACTTCCAGATCTTTTCTATATGTTCGTTCTGTCATTAGTAGTTCTTTACAAATAAAAAATGATCGATCATGTATAGGTGATATTGTCATTGTTGATGAAACAGTCGTTGGTAGAATTGTGGACGATGTCGATGGAAGAATACTACCAGTCATGCGCTAAATAATTTGAAGATTTGTGTTTATGCAACGGATAGAACAATATCTTACTGGAATGCCTGCAGATGGGGGGCTCATTGGATAAGATGTTGATGAGATTATTCTCGATGCTAAAGAAAAATGAAAGGGAGTTAAATCTAGATCAAGATTTTAAGCAATATTCTTGCGAATATTTTCACGATTCATATAATATCGTAGAATATGAACAAAATGAAAGATTTCAGAGATTATCCTTTTTCTTTCGAATCTGCCATGTATAGAATAATGATTTGTCTCAGAATCACCAGGAACGTGCAGTGTGAGCAACATTTCTTTTTCATATTCCTCTCAAGAGATTGGCATGTTGAAATCATCTAAAAAGTACTCATGACCAAGATCGACATTTATGTTTCAAAAATGTTGATTCTTCTTCAGAAGTATTTTTAAACAACAGAACAGCCTTTGTCATACACGTAATAGAAATATTTTCTGGTACAAAAACATTTTGTGTTCTACACCAAGAAATAAAAGGCACTTGACATATCATTCTTTGAATTGAAGAGAATTTTTCGGTCATCTACACTTTTATCAGAAGAACTTTTCAAAGCAAATGATATGTGAAAAATTGTTTTTTTGTTGTTTTATTTTTCTCTATTCAATCAATAAAACTATACATACGTGAATGTTGATGCATCATTGAAGTACTTGATTCAACTGAATTCATACGTCTTGCTGGTGATCGATATTCATGAATAATTGGTATGATTCGAGTCTATTAAGAAACAATAAGAAATCAAGTTATGCTATTTTTGGCATGGACATTTCCATTATATTTACCTTAGTACTATCAATAAGTATATCTTCAGTTTTGTTGATTGGCTGGGTTGGAACATTTCTCGATGAGAACATATTTTCATCGAATGGAGATCTTAAAAGAAATTATTTGTACATCGTCAAGAATATATATTACCACACTTGTAATACGAACGAACTACAGATAAATTTCAATAAGGGTTTTAAACTGTAACCATCAAAACAATAGAAGAATCTAAGAGTTGACACCGATGTATATGTATGAGTTATCTGATGTAAGTAATTCCTATTTTCCATTTGTCAAAAGAACTTCATATGAGATTAGTAGAATTCGCTGGATTATAAATTCTTTATCGGTAATAAAATCTGTACTCATAGTATTCTCAATAATAGTGTTTAATCTATATTGATATTCATTTGGAAGTTACGAGATATTTCTATCATTTATTGAGAACGAGAAACCAGAATGTCCTTCATGTTTCTTCGCACATCTTGATAGTTACTATATGAGACTTTGATTAATAATTGACTTAAAAGTCTCGATTAACCACCGTCGAGTTAGAACCGATAAATTCTGACCTTTGCAATGACAACGATAAAGTTCCGTGAGAAAATTTGTATAAATGAACTAATTTTGTCATGCCTAGTTTGTCTAAGTCACAATTGTTATGCATCACAACAAAAACGTCTAGCACTATAGATGTGTGTAGTTATATACATACGTTTTAGTTGGACTTTGAATCTCAGTATTATTATTACTAGTTGCAGTTGTTTTTACTGTACCAACACTTGTTCGTTGTGCTGTGGAAACAGACTGTTGTTCAACTACTGGTGATTTTGATCGGGGTAGATTACCAGTAAGAGATGGTACTGGTCGATGATTGCTAATAAATCCACTAATCTGATGCCGATGTTGTTGTAGGCTTGTCGACTTTGACAAAGACGTTACTGAATCTTCTGTAAAAGAAAACAAAAAACAAAGGCAATAGAATAAAAAAACTATTTATCCGTGGTTATGTGCTTTTGTCGTAGAATGGGGTACAGTTTGATACATATGCATACTCGTAACACGTAGGGAAATCATTTTCAGACAATAAACGAGCACAGAAAAAAAGGAAATAGATAGACCATAAGTTTTGTCCATAAAGGGATACTGAATCAAATCATCATTAGAGAAAAAAACGACTAAATCTCGATTACGAATCTGTCGTTTATTTCTTGTTTTATAAAGAATTATATAAAACTGGATGAATACAAAGAAAAAGAGCAACGCGAAATCCTTTCTTACAGCCAATAGTAGAGACAAAATAAGGTCTTTCTTTTTCTTTTAATCAAAAGTCTTATCAATTTGTCGTGTAAAAGCAATAGCGAAGAGATGTGCAAATTCAATCACATGAAGCGAAAAAAGAAAATGAAATTCTATTCAATTGTTATGATTAGCGTTTTAGAAGTAAAACGTCATTCTCGTTGCTAAAAGAAATCCATATCGACTGAAACTTGACCAGATTAGAACTGTCATATTTTGTTAGCAATCATTCTATTAAAAAAACATATGATAATTCGACAGTTCGATTTATGGACATTCAAGCTTAGTTTTGCCAGACTGATTTAAGACCCCCCCCCCTCGCTCCGGTAAAAAACCGATCTTGGCCCAGGAACGTTCGAATTACATGAAACTTACAGGATATCTTAGGCTTCGTATGAAAAGGTTATGATTAAATTTTCAGCCTTCTATCATGACGTTTGTCTGAGATACTGACATGACAAAGGTAAAAAATAGCAAATTCGGCAACCCAAATTTCTCAGTCCAGGTTCATGATATATATTTAACTTATTTTTATTAGAAAGAGCATGTGCAGATGGAAGCCAGTGCAGAGTCCTTTTTTTAATTCTTACATTTTTAGCGGAAGACAGGAATCACGATTTCAATGACTTCAAAAATCCTGAAAAAAAAGGGGGGGGGGGGCTGAAAAGAGATCCCTTTTTATATAGTCATAAAGAACAGTTTTTGAAAAAAAAGGGCTCTGCACTGCCCTGCATCTTGACATGCTCTTTCAAACAAAACATAATTTTAATACATTCTATAGAGCTGGACTGAGAAATTGGGGATGCGCTTTTTTGAAAGTGCAAACTGAGAAAAAACGAAAAAGATTTTTTCGACAAAGTTTTTCAACATTTCAGAATTTTTGACGAAAATTCAGTTATTTTGGGGGGCTTCCAGAAATCTTCAAAGTTTCCTGCAAAATAGAGGTTTTGGGTAGGAACCTGTATTAATTCTGAAAGAGCGAAAATCGCGCCAACTTTTGATTAATTTATCTGAATTTCGAAATTTTTGAAAAAAATTCATTATATTTTGGAAGGTCTTACAAAAAAAGAGATTTGGAGTAAAATCCTATATCAATTCTGAAAGAGCGAAGAACGGGCTATCTTCTGGTGCATTCATCTCAATTTTGGAATTTTCCCGAAAATTGACTTGTTTTGAATGGGGGAGGGTGGGGGGGGGGTGGCCTTAAATAGAAACAATGATTTTTAGTAAAAAAACAGCCAATCGACATGAAACATTTCTATTGCAACCATTGCAATGGCAGTTCTATGCATACCAAGATCTGTGGAATGCATTTCATTAGAATTAAAACAAATATCTCTGATTATTTTCCTTGGAGAGCATCTATAATTGTATGGAGACATGTGGGACATTTTAATTATAAAGATTGTACGAAAAAAGAATGAAGAACACTATAAGCATGGCTGTGACTATTATTTTCTCTCATATATTCATGTTGTCAACATTCGTTCTTGTGATACAGCACATAACCACACCAGTATTTAATCACTATGATTAAGAAAATCACAGGTTTTTTATTGAAAACTAGCAAATCTGTTATAGAAGTAACTTGTTACAAAGATAGTCTCAATAGTGAATATATATTCAATAATCTTTCTAAACGAAATAGACAACATAGAAGTTGGGTGAACAATCGAATCTAATATTCTATACAATGCACATTCAATAGTTACAATTATATTTCTTCAAAACAGACCAGAGACACTTTTTTCTCTATAGTACATATATTGATAGATGCTATTATTTTTTCAGCTAATCTTATTAAAGCACCGAAGGATTTATTTAAGTCGAATTCATTCAAGCAATATTTCTCATACTAATTTACAATAAAATATGCAACGTTTATTTGTCTTCATGTATGTGATCATATGTAAGACTATTGTCTATTCTATTGGATCTTGATATTTTCGATATTAACATTTCAAAGTCACTTAAGTGCCTTTATTGATAGATTTGATCAGTCAGACTGAGCAGATTATTCTATGCAAAGTATTTTAAACTTCAGTAGATGTTCTAAACGAATGACTTTCTTACTAAGGAAAAACACGTGGTCAAATATATACAGTGAAAGCAATACAGGCATGAAACTTTTCAACATCTCACAAGTAAACCTACTTAGAGTGGTCAAGTAAAACGAAAGAATGTTCGTACTTTTGAAGACAATCTTTATCGAATCATTCATGTGTGTTCGATTCAATTATTTGAACTGTAAAATTGCATCAGTTCGAATGTAATAATTAACATCAAGCGTAATGGCAAATAGAAAAAAATATGGTTTTACACGTTGATTTAACAAATCATCACATCGGATGGTGTACTTTGAATACTATTAGAACTAATTTATGTTGCTCTTAGTTTTATCATTATTCCTAGAAATACGTTCTGAAAAGCGGATAGCACATGACTCTCTCCATTAGTTTGTTAAATATGGGAATTCTAGAAGTTGATTGAAACCATGACAAGGAATTTACTTTTCTCTTATTCTATTGTTTATGCGACTGCCTAGTTGTTGTCTTGCGGAAAAAAACGCGATCAAAAGTAATTACGCAAAGTAGAGAAGACGTGAGTTAGACAGGAACATTTATGAACTATAATCGAAGTCCATTGAATAATAGCATTAGTCGACTAGCTACTTTTGTATAGCATCTGTGAAGGATTAGGTAAGAGAATAGTGAAGAAATAAATCCCAAGACAAACAACATGAAGCTATTTCCATATAATTATCAACAGAATTCACATTGTGTTTCACACAGTCATCCTACAGGAATTACGCAAACAACGTCGAAGGATTACCTTTGTCAACTTGATCGATTGGATGTTGAACCAACGGACTGTGATTATCGTCAATTCGCGATGGTTCACTACTTCTATCCATATGCGTAGTTGATACTGGTAAACCATTGATCGGTTTCTGTATATGTTCATCTTCGTCTTCGTCCGTATTTTGATCATCAGATAGATCATATTTATCGCGACTAAATTTTGAATCTAATGTTCGACTACCGTGCGTTGATGAATCATCATAATAAACTTGTTGATAAACATTTGTTGCATCCCCTGTAAGACCTAATTGATTTTTCTGTTGACGAACAGATTCATGTGTGTCAGATGTTTTTATTGTGGATCCTGGCGAACGATGAGGCCGGCTAGTTATTGGTGCAATTGAACGTGTATTTGAATACGATCTGAATGATGAAGAAATAAATAAAACAAATTGCAGAAGATGGAATTCTCAATTGAATATTCTTGTTTACCGAGTGAATGTTCGATTTTTAACATAGTTTTCTCGTGCATATTCAGTAATTTCTTTTTGAGTTCGACCATGATAACGAAATGATGAGCCACCGGCTAATAATTTATTTTTTGAACGTTGTGTACGTTGAATAGAAACACAACGAAAAAATGCATGATATTCAATACATTTTTTCCAAAAATTTTTACATTCATCACGTGTATCAAAATAAAATTCGACTGTATCTTTATAATAACCCTTTGATTATCGACATAACGAAAAAAAACAAAAAGAATAGAATCAATGGATTTTTACTCTTTTATAAAACTGAAGAAATGAATCGATTTCTTACATATCCTTCTGGTTGCAATTTAATTAAGAACTTTTTACGTTTAAAACTTAATTTACGAATTTTCGCCCATGAAAATGTATTGATTTTTGTTATATTTTGAAAAACAAGTATACCCAAATGTGCCACTGATAAGTTTAGATGAACTTGTTCGTGATCTTTAGCTGGGTGCATTTTGATGCCATATTGTTCAACTTTACGTGCTGTATCAAGTAGATTAAGATCAGCATCAGCTGGGGATTGACCACTAATGTTAAAGATTAAAAGAAAGAAAAGAAATTTACTTTCTATTTCGAACAAAACATTGTTTTCTTTTTCTAATTCGCATACAGATGATTTTTATGAAAGTTCATTATTCGTATTTCATGTTCAATTGTTTGATGAGGAAAATATTTACGATCATTAAAATAACTAGGACTATTATTATACGATTCAAGATAATCACCAATTTCCGCTAGAATTTAACAGATGCAAAACAAATAAAAAACGAGATATAGAATGAAACATTGATACCTTGTATAATATATGAAGCAAGTAAGGAAGCAGTGTTATCACTGCACAACAATGCACCAATAGCAAGATCACGTTTGATTTGTAATGCAAAAAGGTACCTTAAACACAACGAGACCCATTGAAATAGTACAAAATAGATTTCATCAATGTATTTATACTATACCTAGTAAATTCTTCTTCCAATTGTCCTGGATCAGGTGTATAAAATTTGACACAAAAGGAGAATTTCGTTTCTGTAACTTGTTTGAGTATTGGTTTATCTGATTCAAGCCAACACTAGTTATACAATCGAATATATATATATAAATGTATATGTATCCTCTATATTACTGATAATAATAATAAAAATGATACATACAACATTTCGATGACTATCAAGATATTCTAGTCCAAAATAATCTCGTTCTAATAAATCTATGTAATCGCAAACTGAGTTGAGCAAATCTTGTCCAGTGGCTTTTGGCTAAAAGAAAATAAATGTACGATGTTTTATAATGAATCTTTTCCATCCATCCATCCATCCATCCATCAATCAATCAATCAATCAATTGAACACGCATCTGTAGAATAAACACATCTGTGATTTACTTGAGATAATAACTTACATTTCATCATCATCATTAAATAGACGAATGATGATGATAGACATATACGTATGTAATCAACAATTAATTACAACTATCTGTCATCTTCTACTTTTATTTTGACAAAGATACCATAGAATCGATTTTCATGATTGACAATGTATGTTATAGTTTGAGATATTTTAATAACAGAAATCTTCTACTTACATTAATATGAAATGGTAAATCTTGATCGTCAAGCGTATGAATTTTGCATGCAATTTGTTTACCATTTTTAGATTTTGTTAATGTAGAAGTCATAATATTTGATTATTGTTTGTTCGGTTAAATTTTGTAATTAGTAATTTTTAATATGAACGGATGTGAATAAACGCAAAATCTATGTTGTTTTGTTATCATCATTTGAAATTCGAAATGTTGTTCGTTCTAGTTGTGTGCTATTAGTCGTTCTTGAAACATTGATATCTTGTCTAAAAAAAACGTGTAATATACGTTGACACACACACAGATATATATAAATATATACTAGGCATGCACTTATAAATATATAAATATACATATTTATGCGTATATATACATATACATCAATAGATATATGCATGTATAAGGCAAAATTGTCTGTCCATCATCAATGTTCGTGATTAGTTGGAGAAGTCTCGGTCAGTTTGCTTGTACCCTCATCTTTTGTTTTATCAACGAGCTACTTATTTTGTTCCTCTTTCGCTAATAACATCTCTTCTCTCTGTCTAGCGTTGAAACTTGATTATTATTTGCGGTCGCAGTGATTGATGATGTGAGTAAAAAAGAACCTCTATAAATGAAGTCTAAATGTGAGCGTGAGATGTGTCGCATTTTTTTTCTCCTTCTATATATATACATACAAGGATAGAGATGAAGACAAAATTAACTTGCTAACTGAAAACAAGAGTTGATAAAAGAAAATCGAAGCAACAATATAATTGATCGATTAAATATAAACGACTATCAGTGCACTCGTCATATCAAACGTGAATTTCGTTTCATTATTTGTCACTTGGATACTGACCTTTTTTTTATCATTCACAATTATCTATACTACTTCAATTATATTGTCTGTCCTCTTTGGCTTCATGACAATGATGACGACTAACAATTCATCATATTCTTCCAGGCGGCAGTGCCGCTCGGCTATCGATTCTTTCCTTGCCGTTCTCCTATTCTCTCTCTCTCTCTCTCTCTCTCTTTGCTAGCCTCTATTACATGACTAGCTGAGTAACAACAAAGACAGCCGTCGTAATACATTCTGCAGAAGGGCCACTGCTCAGCATAGCAAGTTTTCTTCTTCTTCTTCCTCTTCTTTCTTCTCCTTCTGGCTCTCTTTTTCGGTTCTACCGTTGATGATCTCTCTTTCGCTGTGTACGTCTTGAACGTCTTACTGAATTCTCATCACCAAACAGCTTTTCTTTTTGCCAGATATATATCCCTACTAGCTAGTAGTAACAATCAATGTGCATGTTAGTCTGATCAATTCATTCTCACGCTCTTCAACTAGTAATATTTTTCTTCTATTTTTTTTTCTTTGTGAGACTATCAAACATTTGAAGTGGGATATCGATTAGCCTGCTGTGTAACACTCCGCGTGAATTTTCTTGTTTTTACATAATAGGAAACCATATTATTTTACTAAACACTAATTTCATTATAAAATCAACAATATGAATTGAGTCGTAGTTAAAAGTAGTTCATAAATTCTATTTTTCTTGTACTTGAAAATAAATTTAAAAAATGCCTTTTGACTTTCTCGATGTTGGCTAGTGACAGGAAGCGAGACATATTAATGAGACGGATGTCTACTTGGAAACATTCATATAGATGTACTTACATAGTTCTTTGTCTTTTCTCTCATGATGCAGTATTGTTGTTTAACATGGCGAACAGAAATATGTCTGTGATCGAATACACAAAAAATCAATGAAGAATGAATTTTCAATAGGAATAATACACTGCTATACTCTGATGACATGCTATATTTTTCAGAAGGCAAACAATAAATATATTCTACTTGTTTCTACAATCAGAAGAGAGAACCATTCTCTGGAATTGAATACCATTCAAAAAATATTGTAAGTTGCTATTGATTAAATCTTACACTATACAGAAAACTAGGGAAGTAATCTGAAATCTTTGTTTGCTGTAATAAACGAAACAACCAAAGTGAATATCTCGTTTTAATCTTATAAAGTATTTGTTCAATTAATAAGTAAATATTTATATATATATATAGTTAGAAAAATATTCTCACGGGTTTAACTTAATAAAATATTAAACTTTGATGAAAGACATTGCTTTGCTTACTCGTAGACGTAGACTATGCGTGAAAATAAAAACTGATCTTTTTCCTGCTTTGTCAAAAATGATGAATAGCTTAAATTGACAGATAGTAAGTATATGCAATTAGAAAGAGGAAAGAGAAACGTGTCAAAATCCTAGAAAAGGGTACAAATAAACAGTAGCAAAGCAAGAGATTAATACAGAAAAATACTTTTCTCAATGGTTTGGCTCTTCACCAATCACAGAATCGAGGATTACGATTGGTTGAGTAGCAAAAATTAACAGATTTTCTATAGATCGTTTTGACATTTTATATGCCGAGCCTCTCAAGCATTTTTTTATCAAGGAATATTCATGACGAGTTTGTCGTCTATATTGAGTGGGACAAGTTCAACGGAACCATACAATTTTCTTTTTCTTTCTCAAGCGTTCAGATTCATTTTGACGAAGTCATTCCGTAGAGAATTATAACTCTCTAAAAACGATTGCATATTTTTTTCATGTAAGCTTACAAATCACCTGCGAACACTAAAAACAAAAGAAAATATGTTACAAATTATTTTAGTAATGGTTTCCTGACATGCCATGAGTGCAAAGAAATTTTCTCTCTGTTGATATAGATCGTAGAATTTTGAAAAGAATTATTCTAAAGTAAAATATGCAGGAAGACCTTGTCCGAGAAGCTTACCTTATTATTGTGTGTTTCTATTTTGATATCATCAAAGCGTACGTATTCGTGATATTCATTTTCACAACATTTTGTTCATAATGGCGTTCTCTATTAAGCAGGAAATTCATCAATCTTTTACACATGAAATCACGCTCTAAAAATCTATTACTTTTCGCACATGCCTGCAAGTGTTACTTTGAAACTTAGTTTTAAATCATTTTTTCATCCGATTGATAAGATGAAAAACGCAGAGCATCTAATGCTGCTCAACGTGAGCAACTATCTTTAGTTTTTTTTAATGAACGCTGTATTTATTTGACAATATGTGAGTGATTATAGAAAACTAGACCCTAAGTCTCTGTTTCCAATCGATCACAAATGAATATGTTCAGAAGTATTACTTTTATGAAACAGAAAGGGTGGAGAGAAAATCGAATAATTGATTTAAATAACTTTTGTGCTGTTGCTCCGAACGGTCTCGATTAATCCATCTGCGAATATAGTTATTTGGTCTACCTCGAGGTAGGGCCGGAATGAAATGTGCATCTTCCGTATGCATTTGTAGGTACATGGGCATTGTCTTGGAGAGAGTATAAGATTCGAAAAGATTGGGAGATACTGCCGTTGCTTTAGTCAGGAAACGTATGAGAAAACAATGTGCACGTGTTGCAGCTGGTCGAATGTTGGGCAGCCATTGCACTTCTTCATTGCGAGCATCCAACCAGTTGTTTATAAGTCGATTGACTTGTCTGTTTTTCGCTTCAATTTTTTGAATAGTTCCAAGTGATAATAATGGCCAAATGACATATCGTAGTTGAAAATACGGTAAAATAAAAGCATTAAATGTAAGCTGACGTGCTTTGAATGATGCTATATGTAAGCGGGTGAGATACTCTAGTATAGTTGAATTAACTTGAACTTTCTCGAGCTGTTTTGTACAATGTTTGTGGAATGATAACTGTTCATCGACATAGAATCCTAGATATTGGAAAAGTCATGTACGTTTAATTAATATGCTCTTGGTCAATATGGAGAGTGAGTGATGGTATTAGAACTCGTTTGTGAATCCACTGTCATTCCGTTTTGTCGGGATTGATTGGTTGTTTCCCCGTATCGGCCTAGGTTTTAAGTTCATTCAAAGTTTGTTGACTTAAATACTGCATATTTTGCTGAAACTCACCTCGAGATCACAACGGTGAAGCTGTAATAATAAGAGCGAGATCGGCAGCATACAGATGCTGATGAGTAGCAGAATGGATTTCTTGAGTAAGTGTACAGTGAAACAATAGAAATAGAATCGGTCCACGACATGAACCTTGGGGAACCCCTTTTTCGATGTTAAAGATATTGGAAGTACGGTTGTTCAGCTCGATAAAGTCTTTTTCGGTTGTTCAAATATTCGATAAGAAAAAGAATTAATTCCTGAGGGCAATTCGTTTTATAAATTTGTCCAACATGCCAAACTTGGTCGAAGGCTTCCTTAAAATCGAAATAGATTACAAGAGCAGCAGTGTGTTGTACTAAATCAGCCGTAATATCCTGAAGAAATTGAATAAATCTTGTTGTCGAAAACCTGATTGTTCAGATGGAAGAATACCGTGGTTATTGATACATTCAAGAAGATACACAAGGAAACATCTTTCGTACACTTTGCTTAAACATGGTAAGAGTGATATAGGTCGTGTTCTACTTATTGTTAGAATGATTGAATTGTCTTTGGGTAATAGAATCATCTTAGATAATTTCCAATGTGGAAGGTATATATGAAAAAGAAGCAGTTAGTTAAACGTTTGAAGAATAAAACAATAATGAGAGATAGGGATTGATTTTCGTAACTTGTTGGAGACTTCTTCATGACCAATTGAATTCACTATCTTTAGTTTTGAATTATCGTTCTTAGTATAGATAATAGATATTTATAGGCAGTTTAAACATACATATTTCAAGAAACATCTCATCTTTGAAATTTCCAGTAACGCATTAGCATAAAAAACATAGTTTGAAAACTAAAATAAATAAATATTATAACTGAAACAATTTCCATAAGTATCTGCACAATTCGATGAAAGACTTTAAGCAGAATTAGTGATCGAGAAGGATGATCTAATAAAGTGCCATTCAACTTTTAATTCTACAACATTATAGTTGCTTTACTGCTTACCCAGGTCGTACAGAACGGTCCGTATACGGCGGTGAACGAATACCAAACGGCATGTTTACGGCATTCCGT
>OENT01000310.1:0-115613 GCA_900239685.1 Rotaria macrura
AATTGTTAGGATTTGAAACAGGTTCCTGAATGAAACTTGACAAGATCCTTGAGATTCAGGATCCTGACAGATCGTTCCAGGAGTTCTCAAGGAATGACAAGGATTGAGACTAGGGGTCGTCGACTTGCTCTATCTGTTGTTAATTAGACAAATCCCTTGGTCAGTATATATAAAACTATTTCTGAATAACCATAAGACATATACTAAAAGACTTCAAATCTGATATTGTTGCGGTTATTCAAAATATGATTCTGAAATCGAATCGATTTTCAAAAGTGATTGTATTCAATTCGATTTCTTCCACAAAATTCGAATATCTTTACAAACATCCTGATATAGTTAGTAATGTATTATAACAGATCTCAATGCCCGTATATTCGTTCGGGGAGATTTCTTCCACTCTGGCAACAGTTACTGCCTTTCGTTCACGATTTAAATGATGAAACTTTCAAAAAGGTGTGGATATCGATGTAGTGAAGTTTATTCTTGCAAATCTAACACCCACGCTAGCAACTTGCGGCTAATGAACGGATAAGAGATGGTTGGTTTTTCTGAATCCTATAGCAAAACGAATCAATATGGCTTTCAAAAACATTTTTTTGCAGAATTGGTGCTATTTCAGATTTCATATGAATCCAGTTCTTGAATAAATCATTGAAATGAATCAATATGCGCAGTTGTCTAATTCGAGTTCTTCATATATAAATGAGGATTTAAAAAAGTCCTCGCGCATAATCAACTTTTTAATGATTATTTTGTTATATCTTTGAAACGGTAGATAAAATATATAATCCCCTTAATATATATTTGATCCTTAATGCTTCGAACAGTGAATGGGATGAATAATCTTCTTAAAATACCTTATCATAAATCCTAAAGGCAGCTGATAAGATCAATAATCCTCTTCAGATACCTGATCATAAATCTTATCAACTATGCAGATGTTAATAAAGGCTTGCTAATATGTTTTTAATGTTTGGATCGTATAGGTATAGTATTTGAATCAATCGTCGTCAAAAGTATGTCACGAAGGAGATATCAATGTCAAAACGATAATTATTTATCCTTTATAGGGGGTTTATGAGAGTGTAACGTATAGCAAACTCTTTAAACAATCGTAGATCTTGTAAACCTTTCATAACCAGTATTTAAGGTTTATAAACCTCTTATTAATAGTGATGCAATGGTGACGGTGAAATTCGTTTCACTGGTTCATACCGGCAATCAGTTCTAACCCGTATACACTGGTACTAGCCGGTATTAGCCAAATACGGCTGGTATAAATCAATAACAACGGAATACGGCGGGTTTACAATGCTAGAATGGTTACGGTAAGGACCGGTTACTTTCACCGTTGCATCCCTAGTTGTTAAAGCCTCTTGAGATAGTATTATGAAGGATTTATGTCTCAGTGAATACAAGATTGAAAACAATTCCTAGCATGTTTTATTTTTCATAAACTTTTTAAGCGTTTGTTACTATACTGTATTTTCTACAGTACATTCAGCTAGACCAAGGCCACAGTGTTATTTTGAATTTATTTTTCTCTACGCAACGAACTTTGACAAATAGGATTCAATTAATTAATTTTGATATAAGGATAGAATACGAGTGAAAAGATTCAATGAAACCCCAAGTAACTTGCAATCTATGTTAACTATCTCATGTCGCAATATTGGCTGCTTTCGATGAAAGTCTGCCCGTAAAAATATCAAAATATTTTGTTCGTAGGTTTAGTTTTCACGGGCAATACTCGAGACCTTCAATATTTTACAAAGAAGCTTATCACTAAGAAAAAGATAAGAACTTCTGACAGTCGCATTGAAAGATATTCTTCTATTTCATAAATGGACATCGGTAAATATTCGATCTCATCTCTGAGCTAATATTTTGAAAAAACATTAATTCTTGATGAAAATTTTCTTATTCTTGTTGTTTGGAAGGTTTTTTCAAGTTTCAGAACTTGATTATGAAGTTGTAATCTAGAATGATACGTAAGTATATGATATATCTCATATTGTTTTTTTTTCTGGTGGGCGGTCTTGTTGGTATTTGTTATTTTACTGATAGTAGCTATGTTAATATAAAAACATATTCGTTCACAACAGACTACACATTTATCTTCGTTACTGCTAGATTACTTTGATCAAAAGCATGAATACAGCTCCTGTACTTATGTACTTCTCGAATGATGGTACTAATTCACAAACTCACCAACCAGATCAAACACAACACAAAACAACTGTGCCAGAAGAACAAAATGTCCCCAAAGCATCAGAAAGATTTATGTTCGGAAATAGATTACCAACAACGAATACTAGTGTTGCCCAATTTAATAAGCAGGGTCCCGGTGATCGATTTCAAACAGGTAGTATCGATGTGGATACAGAGCTATTAAAACATCTATCGAATGATTTCGCCAATCTACTTGATCTAACGGAAATCAGTGATTGTTGGCTTGATGTAAAAGGCAAGTCATGTTTGACATAAAACCTTGATTCTATACACAAATATTCACTTGATTGTATTTATTCTCTACTAGGAACATATATGGCTGTTCATCAATGTGTTCTTGCAGCTCGTTCAAAATTTTTTTGTGGTATATGATAAATAAATACTAATTAGTCTTGAGGTATCTCTAAAAATATTGATTCTATTGATAGATGCTTTGTGTACAAGCGTTAATCAGATTGGTCCCAAAACTCAAAAAGATTTAGTAACAGCAACTGAGAAAAACAAATTGATATTTACTATTACTAAAGCAGAACCTGAAACCATGAAACAGGTTATCATATATATGTACACTGCTAAATGTGACTTAAATGAACGCAATGGTAAAAATTCTTTTGCATTTCAGGATTTCTGTAAAATAAAATTTATATCTGTTTTGCAGCAGTACCTCTTCTCGAAGCTGCCGGCTACTTGGACATTAAAAGTTTAAAATACTATACTGCTCAGTGTAAGTTGTATTCATTGATAAAATTTATTTTTTTCAACTATTTTTATTTTTTTAATATTAATTAAGTTATTGTAAATCATATCAGTATACTGAATATCTTGCACTTGTTAGAAATTGCATACGACCAGGAAAATTTACTACTTAAACAAAAATGTGTCGACTTTTTCATTGATAATGCCAAGGAAATCATGGATACCAATGAAACTTGGAAACGTTTTACTGGAAAACATCCAGATGTTGTTAAAGATCTTTTTTATTGGACTTACCATAAAGACGAATACAATAGACAAGCAGCACAATTACAGACACATTCACAATGGTAGTAGTTTAGAGAAAAACAAAACATTCGTCAACAATTATAAAAAAGAACCGTAAAAATAAAAGCTATTTCAATAAAAGATTTCTTTTCATTATGAAAAATACAGTATCGTGTCATTTGCTATGCTGTTCTTGTATGACTTTTTTGCTCCTCAAATAAAAGTAAAACGATCAGAAAACCACCGGAGCAAGCGGAGAACGACATCATACGGATCATCATATTGGTAAATGAACTTGACCGTAGAAGTCAATTTCGTCATCAAAAATACTACTTGGTTCTTCGTTACCATCCAACTAAAATAGAAGCAATATTCATTCTTTTTATCTAGAGAAATCATAGTCATATTTACTTCAGTTAGTTCACGTTCTGTAAACATGAGTGGAAGACATGATGTACGAAATGGTACAAGTAAAACGAGTATAAGTGGAAAAAGAAAGGCAAAATTTGTCATTTTTAATGTAATCAATGAACCTGCAGCAATCACTTGTATGAATGTGAAGAAATTACGTTTCATTTGTCGAACCTTAAATAAACAGTTGTTTTATACTTAGTTGAAATTATAAAAAGCATTTGCGTACTCGTCTGAGATAACCGAAATTTGGATGATATTTAGTTGGAATGAATGTCATTTTAATTCGACTGAACAGTTGTGTACCAGATATGGATACAATGCCAAAGTATAAGAATATACCGAACAAAGCAGCAACGGGAATTTTACGTATGATTGGTGCAGCAAATATTGTGCAACCAATAAATAGATGGACACCAATGTTGGTCAAACGTTGATCTTTTATGTCAATTAAACGAGCTTTCTCTCCAGGTGCATGTGTATCACTGTATTTAGATAAACTGGCAACATGAGCAAGACTTCGCACTGGTGCTGCACATATCCAAGGGAGACCAAACAGTCCACTAATCGATACTAAAATCCCTAGGATAGAACAAACGCAATAGGTGAACAATTATTAGAAAAAAAAGAAAAATATATACCTGCAATCAATATATCTAGATGATAACCAGTGCCTTTGATAATTTTTGTTGAATAAACACATTTGAGTTTTGATTGAATCATGATACTAATTGAAGAAAAATGCGAAACATGATTTATTTATTTAGTTTGCAATTTTTTCGCGTTTTATTGTACCTAGTTAATTCAACTTCGAAAAAAAGTACCACAGATATTAAGACAGCTGGAAATGATGATGCTAAATAAACCCAAAAGGGTAATCTTTTTCTTAATGGTGATATAAACCAAACATCGCCACGTTCTAAATCACTCGGTCGAATTGAATCTGGCACAGATATTTTCTAGATAGATCAAAACAACAACCAACAGTAAGTTCAGCTCATGATTCTTCGTCTTTTCTTATTACCTGCGTAAGACTATGACCACCAGTACTCTTTGTAACTAAAATATCGAACAGCACCATAAAGATGAGCGCAATGGTCATACCAAAATCGCTCAACGTTTGCCTTGTCTAAAAGAAGAAAACAGAAATCTTCGGAGAAAATCAAACAAGATTGAATGCAATATTGAATAAGAAGTTGAGAAAAACTAATGAACAATATTCTTTCAAAATATGCGTATCATCTAATTCCAAGTGATTAGATCAAAATCAACCAATGCTTGTTTTAAAAAATTGACATTACTTTCCATTTAACAAATTTTCCACTAAGATTAGATGGCACGAGAAAGAACTCCAAAGAGAGTATATCAAGCGGATTCATTTTAAAATTTCAGGGAACTTAAATGATATTATTTTTCATGAGAAACATTTTCAAGAGTACAAAAGAAAATTTCAGCACATCTTTCAGATGTTCTCTTCAAAACCTTGAAACAATACGAGTACTATCAGTAATTATGAATTTTTATTCTATAGTTTTATGCTTTGAATTCATTTCTGATACTGTTAAATTTGAAAAGCAAGGTATTAGAGATTTCGAGAACACCTTATCTTGCATTCGTTAAAATTTCATTTGTAAAGATAACATCCGACTACCTTTTTTTAAAAACTGAAAACTACAGTTCTTCTTTCACTTAAATGAGTTGTACTTCAAAAAAAGTACAGATAAAAATACAAAAGACTATATTTGTGCAATAAAAACGTCTTCAGTAACGATAGAAATACTGCATATGCATTAGAAACGATTGATACTTTATCTTTATGAATTCAGTTGACTTAATATATGATTCTTCTATGGATTATTAATTAAATACCATCACTATCGATAAGTTTTATGGTGCTTGTTATATTTTCATACGAATCGACGAGTTCAATCCCAGTGACAGAGTTTGATTTTCATTTTCATTCTTGATGCCGATGGTTCGTGTCAAATGTTATAACTATACTAGTAACTAGGTTCATTCTTAAACACACGGTGTGCAAGTCCATAAAAATACTCATAAGACAGCAACTTTTATTTTTTGACACATCATTAGTTTGTTGCATGATATATTGCATGGTTACTTCTGTTGTCAATTTTATGTTCATTACTATCATAAACGAAATTGCATTTGTTCTGTTGATATTTGTACACATGCTGTTAATTTTACTTAAAAGTATTTTTTTATTCCAAATTTTAACAAAATATGCTAATAGCATCGCATTAATTCTGACTGAAAATATAATAATATAATTATGTTTCACATAGTATTAAGCTGCAGCTTATTCCGGGTTCGATTAATAAATCTTTCAACCGTTTCGTAACCAAAACGTTAGTGAAGAAATAAATCATTCGTCAGTTTATGAGAAGAGCTGAGTTCAGGTCAACAAACAATCGATTATGAATATATCTAGTCTACATCTAATGTACTTTATGAAATGAGTACCATTTTACAAAGTTTTCCGTTTCAACATACTGTAATATTCTACTAGTACTCGAACGAAGATTGTTATAATGCCACATTCAGTCAATTGTTATGACTTCTGTGCTGTAAAATTGGTGATTGAGCAAGTGCATTTAGTGATAATTTTTATGAATTTCTATTGTTTCTAATAGTGACAAATTGAAAAATTTCATCGAACGATATCCATCAAAGAAAATTTTTCAATGATGAGACAATCATATCGAACAATTATGTGATGGATCAGAATAGACTTATCTTGAAGTAGATGAAATATCTAAATATTATGATTCGTCAGAAGATTGCATGCATGTCGTGTTTCTATTAGTTCGCTTTTCTTTATATTCTCTTAAGTAGAAGTCTTATTATATATGATTAGTCTTCGATAGCCAATCTTACGTTAGTCAGAGCTAATGCTAGATTAACCGGTACTCAATAATTAAAAAAACAAGTTATATTATAGAAATTTTCTTTTTCTTAATCCTATCTCGTTCAACTAATGAATTAGAGAAAGAACTTACTGTTCGACCAAAAAAATTACTGCGTCGAAATCGTTTGAGTGCAACAGCAATAAAACATGTTCCGATCAGTATGATGAACGAAAGAAGTGCTTTATTCGGTAGTTGATTTTCATCATTTGATATGGATTTTGAGCTATTCTGTGATAGAATTGTAAAAGAAAACGAATCTGGGTTTGATATGCAATCATAGCACGAATATTTCGATGCAGAAGAAAATGAAAAACCATCGTTTAATGACATCACATCATTAACACCGAACGTTGTATTCAATGTAGACGATAAATTACATGAACAAAAGAATGGATAATCATAATTATGTTTAGATCGAACGGGATTTGAAAGAAATATCTGTGGAAAAAAAAGTACTAATTGAATGAAACGTAATCAAATCATAGTTTATTTTACCTTATAAAGTTTTTTAAATGGTTCATAAAGGTAAACAAGAGCAATGATGAGTGCAAATATTTCTTCAGTAAATCGAGTCACATGACGAATCATAAAGCTACCTTCAAAAGCCACAAGGATAATAATAAAAAAAGTTGTCCAGAGACTAACACAACATCGTACTGTCCAAAAATCGCAATTTAATGATTGACACAACTAAATGAAAGATATTTATTTCATACGATATAATTTTTCAAAAAGAAAACAACAATAATGTATATAGATAAATATATATATATATCTAACTATTCAAACTTAGAAGAAAAAACACAAAACTCTTAGCTCAATACTATAGAATTAAAATGGGACACATACTCTAAATGCTATTATCGATCACGTTTGGATCGTGTTCATATATCTACTTTGCAATTTATTTTTCAAACATCATTTTGTTTTATCTGACGTAAATCTGATGAAGAAATATTTTATATTTCATTATGATGCTTGATTGATGGCCAGTCTACAATCTGACATAAATATTGTCTGTCTGTTTGTAATCAGTCATTACAAACCTGTCCGTCACGTCTGAGTCGAACTATTGCTGCCATTACTATCACGTCTGATACGTAAAGAAGAAAATACTGATACATTTAATTCTACAGTGAATTTAGAAATCGAATCAAGATTAAATATCAAACTGTTTGTTGTCATTTCCTCCACCATAAAGGATATTTAAAAGCAAACATGTATCAAATGGATGAAATAGAATTTTTCAAAATAGGACACGTTTTCGAAACAGTATTCTCTGTTCCTAGAAAATATCTCTAAAATTTTATATGAGAGCATTTCTTTAATTGAAACATATTACTTTAATTTTAATGAAAAAACTTAAAACAAGTTTCTTCGGCTTAGAAAAATATTATATTGTGACCAATAAAAACAGTACTTTAAAATTAGTGAGCGAAACTTGAAATATTGCAAACGCCTTTTGATATTTGATTGCGATACTAACATATTCATACGAAATAAGTCTAACACTCGTAATCAATGTGTAATGATTCATGAAGTAATATTATATATTGTAGTTTGACTTGTTTCACATTTAATTTCGACCTCATCTTCTTTATGTTCGTTTTTAAAATTATTTTTAAACTGTAATCCTCAATACTTGAATGTCAGCGAAGAGTATTTTGGGATAAAATACTTGTTTTTTGTTTGTATTAGATCAAATATTTACAAGCAAACAATATCATTCTAAGCTCATGTGAACTATATTTTATCTTCATTTGACAATCGAAATGATGTTTTCAATTCAAGAGAATATTTTGAAATAAATAACTAGAAAGTATTATTACGAAGACAGTTATTTGAGTCTACCATCCTGTATTTCTTGAATGCTAGTTTTATAATTGAGAGATTTACAATGATAGATCTACTAAAATAATTCATGGCAGGTGGTCTTTCATGATAAACTCAACGGGTATTATCCAATTAAGTAGAAATGTTAATCTGTGAAAATCATTGCTCATATTTTGCTTCAGGTATATATACATCATTGAAAGTGTATACGATTATTCGATGTATTATGTTCTCGATTCTCACATGAATAAATCAGCTATAGTTTCATAATTATTTAAAGATAAACATTTTTTTTTCAAGACTCTAACAATGATATCGTAGAGATAGATATCAAATATAGAATAAAATCAATCTTGAAATGTATCTATTTAAATTCAGTCAATACTACTAGCCTATGAATAGAAAAATGTTTGCTATTATTTGATACTTACATCATAAACGAGTTCTTCGAAAACAAGAAATGGTCCAGTTGGTCCAAGAATCAATAGTGGCTGTCCGCTAACAAGTCCAAATAGAAAACCATTAATAGAAGAAGCAATCAACATTTCATTTACACCCAATCGATTACAAGTTTTGTCCGCTAATAAAGGCAAAAGTCGAATGAGAAATGATTGTTTCTTGACAGTTATGTTCATTATAGATTCTCACTTACCTATAATACCACCAAAAGTAAGTGCCGGCGCAAGACAAGCAATAAACATAAATACAAGACTAATAAAACAATGAAGGGAACAAGCATCCAAAAAATCCGATTTAAAATGAGCATAACGACGATGGATTTCTCGAAAAACACCACCGAATACAAAACCACTTCTTAAAAATGGATCTTCATCTTGTTTATCATATGACAACGAAGATAGTTTAGCTAAAAGTTTCATATTTATATGAAGTCTAAAATAGTAGATCTAATTACCTAACAAAACTCTAGTTGCTAAAATACAAAAGGAAAGTTAAAAAAAAAAGAATTTCTTTCCAAAGACTATTGCTTTTATAATGTGAAATTTACATTGAGATTGCACTGGTTCCGATTGTTGTTGTTGCTGCTGATTATCGCTAGATCTATCACTATTGTGATTTTTGATTTTCGCAGACCTTTGATTCGCATTGTTTTTTTTTTCTTTAGCAGTTTCAATTATTGGTAATAAAAGTTCTTTATCGTAATCGCCGGGAGGCAAAACAATAGAATCAGAGAGAAAATCATTTATACCACTTAGCAAATCACGACGATCCATCGCTTGATAAGCCGTGTCACGAAAATCCTAAAACAAGCAAACCAAAGAAGTTTCTACAGAAGATAAATACATTTCTAAAGACTCTCTACGTACAGGCGTACTAAAAAGAGTACTTAGAGAACGTCCGATTTCAAAATATTCTTCTCGACCTGGTCCAATAAGTAAAAAGATAAATTTAACGGGTAATGGAACTTCACTCATTGTATCTTGAATGAAAATAAATATGAAGTTAAATTTGATGTGCCAATCAAAGTAGTCGTACCTATTAAGAGACCTTGAGAAAGACGAACAAATGCCATGATGGGTCTTGTTAAGCTACCCATACTACCAATAAGTACTTCGGCACATTCGGCACTGTTTGGAATACGTCGCATTACATCAGACTAAAGTGCAGAAAATCATCGTAGAAATAGATGTTCAATTGAATTTCTGATTGAGTCGTCGGAAAAATATCTTATTTCTGAATTTAAGATGCTCAATAATGTTATTCATATACGCATACTTATGAATGACAGTTTTTAGATCTATTCGAAGAAAACCGACATTCACATGACATATTTAATGAATGACATTTTTTTTTCCATAACGACCTGATTTTGTACTGAGTTTAATACTTTAGTATTGATAAAATTTTAAAATCTAAATCTAAATTTAATTCTGAACATGAACCCCTACTCTTCAGCTACTGTCCTTGCAATATTGAAAAGCTCTTTCTAAAATTAAATATATTTTTACTCATTTAAATATTCTCGTGTTCTTCCGGGTGAACAGACCACATATTGCATGACTAACTACTATGAGAAAATATTTCATTGTAAAGTTGAAAATATCAATTCTAGGGTTCATTTCGAATATTTTTAATGTAATTACGTGCTGTCAAAGTCAAATCCGACTTACTTATGCGCAATGAATACATCGACATAAATGGTCAATATCTAATTAAAAAATGTACTTGAAGTTTATAATTTAGAATGTAATGTTCGACATGCACGATTGCAACTACGTTTAATCTTTTATATCATAATCGAAGAAGAATTATTTACTAGTTCTATAGCGGCCTTTTAATATAATTTTACGTCTGATAAGATAAGTCACACTTACTTATCACTGATGGTAGATCAATGTATTAATACCACTGTCATAAAATTTACTTCAGTATCGAAGAGTGTATGAACAGTTATAGAGAAACGATAGTATCATCTTTTTACACAAAAACACAGAAATAGACAAACATACATTAGAGAAATTCATCTTTCATGTAATTGTAAAGTGATCCGATTAAAAGATTTTTTTCTCTAGATTTTTCTTAATTATTTTTCTATGCATTACTTCTTCTATCTATTATCTTGCTAAACGTTTATTTATTTTTTTATCAAGTAACTCGCATGACACTGAATTTTTACCTCATAAAGAATGTATTTCTTTTCTCTAAAAATCTGGCATCCAATTAGTTTTTGTTACTTCTTCTACTGAAAAATCAAGATTAACTTGAATTTCATATAGCTAGGCTAATTTAAATAACTAAAAACTCATTTGTTATTGTGAAAAATTGTTCTTCTTTTCCGAATTCATGAATTCTCGTAAGGGAAAACGAGCTTTTTGATTGATTGTCTAATATATTCATTGATTACTTTGTATGGAATTGAATCCCGAGATTTTTTTGCTTGTACTTGTGACAGTCGATGAGTGGTAACTATTGGCCGTAATTGATTGATACTTTCTTTACTACCATGAGTATTATTGTTTTGTTCAGACATAGTACGTTTCGTATTTAAATCGGTCATGACAGATTCGTCAATATGATCATACTAGGAAAAAAACAACGATTTCTGTCTTTTGTTTTTTTTTGTTTTGGAATTCAATCAACAACTGACTTTCACAACTAGCGTTTTTCCGGCTTTATTTAATTCTCCATTAACTTTCAATTCTAATAAACTTCGTCGTCGTGTGTCATCATAATTAATTTGTTCACTCTTTCGAAATGCTAAACTTGCTCGTCGTAAATTCGCTTGAGGGAAATCAAAAATAGATGAACGCCGCCGATATGATCGAGGCTCCGGATGTCTAATTGAAATTATTTTGTCATATGAGATAGTTCAAAAACAAAACTTTTTCACATCACCCACTACCTGTGATCACTTGTTAAAATATGTAATAGGTCATCTTTATGATCTTTATTCATTTGTCCAATGGCAATAGCATCATTAATAATACCATCGTATATGCCTTCTAGTGTTTGTTCATCAAGATCAAGTAACACAATACCTGAAAAACAAAGAATTCGAAAACGTAACTTTTCATTTTCGAATAATCTCCGAACCGTATTGTAGACCACGACGTAATTCAAGTAAACTATTAAAATTTAAACAACCGATTCTTGGTGCTAAAAAATGAATATGAAATTTTACAAAATCAAAGAAATACTCAAATCCGTATATAAAATACAAACCCTGCCAACGTTCCATTTCAACATCAAAGTCTTCTTCATACCGTATCCATCTGTGTGCAAAGTAGAAGGTTATTTTTCTTTTAGTAAATTTACTCTGTAGTCTTTTATTTTTACCTTGCACATTCATTCCAATAATATTCATTATCTTCATCTAATCTTAATTCTTGTAATTCAATAAATAATTCATTGGGTGTGTGATCCACGGACTGAAAAAAAATAAATTCAGTATCATGAAAAAAAGAGAGACTAGAATAGAGAAACATGCATACTATTCGTCCTTTATGTGCTCGTTTATAACTTGATCGATGAGCAATTCCTCGTCGTTTTACAGTACCGTGTGCAATCGAAGTTGCCGTTGGTGGAATGCCAGGTGGCGATAAATTCGATGGATTGTGTCTTGTCGATGATGGATTTTTATCGAATGTAGTTGGAGATCCAGGGCAAGACGTTGGTCCATAATAATCTTTTAATATTTAAAAAAAGATAAAAAGCAACATTGAATATTATATTATTTTAAATGTACTCTTCAAACTTATGTGATCCATGCTGATAGGAGTAATGATTGGATGCATTGCCTTTGTTTTATTAGCTTTAGGAGGATGAGACACAAGCCGTTTGGTTGTTGTGTTATCAGTTTCTTCATGTGTGACAACAATAAGTGGAACAGTCGTCGTATTACAATCAGTACTAATATTTTTATTGCTACAATCAATAACAAATACGACGATGATGTTGATGACAAGCAAACATCTTTCAGTTTTAGTGTGTCAGTATGTGTTTGTGCATTAGGAAAAGCAGTTTGTAAGGAAGTGTCTTTCATTCTTCTATTTTTTTCTTCTCATTTTTGTCGTCTAATTCGATCATATCCGTTCTAAAACCAACAGGGTGCGCGGATGAATCGGAAACTGGGAATGACACGTTGTTGTCGTTAGTAAAAGTAAAATATGGATGGAATAGGCAAAACATGAAAAACTAAGATCAGTACCGGGTTTGTATTATTTGACTAATTTACTCGAGTTAGGCATCCATTTTATTTCTTGAATTCAGTCACGATATCTGAATCACTTTCTTTTTTAGTATTTCAGTTGAATCTTCTGTTTCTCATAGATGACAAGCGAGACACTTCAGAACTGATGGAAAGAAAGCTTTTTTTTTCGTTCTTTCGATCTATTGAACATCCTGGTGGCTAATAATGATGTTAGTCAACTATAAAACTATAAACATATTGACGATGATAGGGGAACATGATGTCTGTTTCTATCGTTTCCTCCTATAAGTTATGTCTCAATTGGGAACCATTCATAAAGAAGGTTCATGTGATGGAAGACGAATAGATGTATTAGACATCGGCAAATATTCGATCATAGTTAGTACGGGTGTCACAAATCTTGAATAGATTTGCGATTCATGATTGCATACGTCGTTGGTATTTAAGACTTGAAATTTGGTTCCAATCTAACATGACTCAAGTTTTGTAGTCGTGTTAAATTGAAATCAAATCACAACCAACAAATCTGAATTTCCGTCTTGTTTTGTTGCACGACTTATCGTTAGAATATCAATATATTTTCCATGTGACTTTGGTTTAATTTGTTTATTCATATAGTTTACTGCAAAATGTAGAAAATTAGTTGTATTTAATTATTGTTTACGTTAATTGGATAGCCAAAACGTGGTTCGAGTAATAATATAAACAATTTTGAATTTTTTAATACCATTAATGGCAAAGTTCAATTTTCTTCTTATAAATCTTTAGATCATCTACATATCACTTGTTTTTGAGAAGCAGCAACTTTCGACTAGGCTTCATCTTTGTTTATTTTTCTGATAGAAATCAGTGTATTTTTTGTGCTTTTTTAGACGTATCTCTGGTCATTTGATGAAAATAATGAAAAATTTAACATTTATATTATAGACGTTCAGACGTTAATTCAATGGCAATGAGAGTAATGCTAGTGGGATGGATGGTAGAGATATTTTTAGCTTGGTTAGATAGATAGGTAATGTTATAATTTGCATGACACTTAGTCTCCAATGAATGTGTTTGTATCATCTGCCTAATATCAATAGTATCCTTCGTAGCTCAAACTCAGAAAATCTTCATCTTTTTCTACTGAAAAATCACTCATAGAGATATCTTTAATTATGGCATGAGTGAAGGAAATTTTCCATTGCGAAAACTAACACATCCAATACGGTTGTTTGTAAGCAGGACAAAAAAAGAGATTTTTAAACTAAAACAAAAAATGAACTTGAGCTCAAACATGACACGTTTACACTGATCCACCTAAATACACTATATGTCAGATGATAAGAAGAACATTTTATGAATTTGTTTTTGAAATGTAGAATCCGTCAAGTATTATGCTTTTAAATTAGAGTAAACACATGTTTTGAGAATAGCACTTGCTTTCAAAAAAGAATTGAACTATCTAAGAATTTTTAACATAGTAAACAAGATGTTTACGTTGAAAGAAGTTATTTTAAGTTATGGTTATACTATTTACAGAATCCTATTGTTTATCTGTAATCAAGAAATGAAATTCTATTTGAATCCTTTCGAAGAAAAATGTTCGACAAGTTTTTCGGTTTTTTTTGCTGTACAAGTGACGTGAACAAGACAATTAAAAGTTTGTACATCATTCGATAACCGTTGTATAATAAGATATGTTGCATGAGTAGAAGTGCATTGTCATTGTTTTCTCTTGCAGTATGTGTCACAACGCTTACTGAGAAGAAGTTCTGATCTTTTCATGAACGTCCTTGATGGATAGTTGGTTTGCGTGTGCCTATGGACTCTCATGGTTTAGTATGCAAATTAGAACAAAATTTATTATATCGATCAGTTCAGCTATTCAGATTAGAGCAAAACCTATATAGTCGCAGTTTCAACTAGAGGATAACGGTTAGAATGACAAGAAAAATATATACATATACATTAAAAAACACAAGAATTTCTCGAAATAACATGTTTTTGATGGATAAAAAGTGAATGAAGTANTGAATCGGAAACTGGGAATGACACGTTGTTGTCGTTAGTAAAAGTAAAATATGGATGGAATAGGCAAAACATGAAAAACTAAGATCAGTACCGGGTTTGTATTATTTGACTAATTTACTCGAGTTAGGCATCCATTTTATTTCTTGAATTCAGTCACGATATCTGAATCACTTTCTTTTTTAGTATTTCAGTTGAATCTTCTGTTTCTCATAGATGACAAGCGAGACACTTCAGAACTGATGGAAAGAAAGCTTTTTTTTTCGTTCTTTCGATCTATTGAACATCCTGGTGGCTAATAATGATGTTAGTCAACTATAAAACTATAAACATATTGACGATGATAGGGGAACATGATGTCTGTTTCTATCGTTTCCTCCTATAAGTTATGTCTCAATTTGCGTGTGCCTATGGACTCTCATGGTTTAGTATGCAAATTAGAACAAAATTTATTATATCGATCAGTTCAGCTATTCAGATTAGAGCAAAACCTATATAGTCGCAGTTTCAACTAGAGGATAACGGTTAGAATGACAAGAAAAATATATACATATACATTAAAAAACACAAGAATTTCTCGAAATAACATGTTTTTGATGGATAAAAAGTGAATGAAGTAACCTCAAAACTTAAGAAAGATTTGTAAGACTATGTAACAGACGAACGAAGTAATATGATTATATATCTTTGAAGAACAACGTTTTTACCTTTCCATTAATAATAAAGTAAAGCGTGAGAAGTTTCTATGAGTGCGTGTTGGCTTATTTTTCTTTTAGCTCTTGTAGATAATAAAAGAAAAATAATAGCGGGTGAAGATGAAAAAAACGAATGAAGCGAGGAATAGTAAAATCTAAATGATGTGAAATAATTTTGGTGCAGTAGATGGATTTGATGAACATTGCGTTGCCCTCTAACGATTTGATTATTTCTTTTTTACTTAAAAGAATGTAGAAGAAGAACAAAGTCTATATGAAAATTTCTTGTCTACAATATTTGTTGCAAAATATATTTGAGTCTACTGGTTTTGAATTCCCGTTATCATTAATTATCATTTAAAAAAAGAAACGACAAGTATTCATGCAGAGAAATATAATTAAAAGTACTAAACATAAAGATTCTCTTTTTTAAAATTGAAAACAATATGATTATGATATTTGTCACTTAAATATGGGCTAACCATGACAAGAGCCTTCTTTAGTAATTCCTGTCAATAAAAGTTTTTAATTTTAAACAATCATGCATCAATGTTTAGTCTTTAGCAATATTAGACAAAGCCCTTTCTTTTACAAGTCTAGAGAAATAAACAAATAAATTTCATCACGTACTCGTACGAATCATCTTGATTGAGTAATGGCGTTGAGACTTCACTGGCTGTTTGGCATAAATTATCAATGATTTGCTCTGTTTTTGATTTAACATATGTTTTATGTTGTGAATGCGATGAACGGTCTAACAATTGATAGATTATATTGTTCAATGAGAAGAAGAAAAAAAAATGAAGGAAAACTAATAAAAAGCTATTCAATCAAACTACAAGTAACATACTAGGTTTCCAACAACTCATTAGTCATCAATGGCGAACAGAGGCACGTAATAATATGTTAGTTGTTATTCGAAGACCAGTACGAACACTAGCAGGATACTATCGATACTATCGTCTAACTATTTCCCACGAGTATTTTTGTAGTTTAATCAATATGCAATGATACTTGTTTTTACATCGATGCTATATCAGTGTTAGTGTTTTTCTGTTACATTTCTTTTTCATCTACAAGAATCTCTACAAGTGATATTCTTCATATCTATCTTTTTGCTAATGATAATCTATCGTTCTCCATGCAGGTAAAGAAGTTAATGATCATTTCCTACTTGTCTGATGTTTGTCAAACTTGTCTATCATTTGATATACTGTATTGGCGTTCTTACTGATGTATATAAAGAACGTTTTTTTTTTGTTATAGATGATCATGACAAATATATCCATACCAAAAAGATAATTTATAGACTAGAAAACATGTGCATATCGCTTTATTTACTGAACTTACATTTCTCTACAAAGTGTAACTATGTCAGATACTGAGATATCTGTAATAAATCTCATGAACAAAACAAGTCAACACTTTGTTTTAACAATATTTATTATAAAGGATTCTCTTACCATTATAAGCAGTGCTTTGCCCATATAAACGTTGAGCTTCATGTTGATAACCATGATTATGAACATTTTCATACCGATCATTATTATTATCAGACTCTTCAGTGTTTTCTTCGATTGTTGTCAAAGCTAAAATTACAGATGGCCCTTTCGCTCCTCTAATGGTAGTATTGCGATCCATCAAAAGCTGATTATATATGCTTGTTCACATACAATACTGTAAAAAATAGAAAGAACTTTTGACTAATCGTCTTCTAATTCAATATCAAGTGACAAACATTTAAGTTGCAGAACTGAGCGATGATGTATCGGAATAAGAGCAAATCTAACCGAGAGACAACTGTAGGCGAGACGAAAAGAAATAGACGTGTGATTATCGAAGCACATATTTACAGACAGAATAAACAAGTAATACCTGAAAGAATCGGATGGTAGTCATCATCATCATTTTCACTGAGAATACTCAGGTTATTTTCAATTAGCTCACGATTACATTCAGGAAATGCTTTGACACTTATCGAATCATCATGGCTATGTCCATAAACGGATACATTTGCGTTCGCCGAACTAAATCCACGATTGGCATTTGCCGTCGATGATTGCATATTTTTATCTATTGAAACGTAGTAAAACATTTGTAAATATAAATAGATATACAATAATTACTAATATTAATATGATTAGGTTCGACAAACTGTATATCCTTCCATAAATTGAACCTAAAAATAGAGAAGAACAGAATAAATAAATCGCACTAGCAAAATATTATTTGTTCATGGATTATAGTTGATTCAATGCTACATGTAGGTTGCTGACAACAATATTTTTTTTAAATAAAAACGAACTACATAGAATATGTTGCCAGTAAGAACAAGCATAATAAGAAGAAAAAAAGAAGAAGAAAAGGATCACGACAATGATGGTAATTAGCAGACAGACAAAAAAGGAATAAAACGATGAAAACAAAAATGCTGCAAGCTACAAAATTGACTTGTCGAAATGAAATGCGTGAGCACCGAATTAACACGCATATCTCTCGAGAATAAATCGTACAAGCATATCTATACACGTTTTTTCTTGGTTTGACATATAATAAATTTGTAATAATCCAGTTATGAAGACAATAGTACATGGACTCGTTGTTTTTTAATTACTTACTATTTAGTGAATCTCTTTCATTCTATTTTATTAGGAGCTTCGAACAACTAATAGTCAGCATGTAAGGGAGAGAAAAGAATGTAATTTCCTGTTTGACTTTCTCTTGACTTCTATTTATTAAAATAGAATGAAGAAAAAAAAGATTGTTACTCCACTATTTTCTTTCCAGATATACACATCAGTCAATTGCAATTCCATATAAGAAGATTTACTTCGTTGTATCAGTGACTTTGTTCTCTTTATTTTCGAAATATTATCGTTTGCCATTGCAATGTCAGAGATTCTTTTTCTTTTATTTAAATAATTTGTATTTTTTTCACTAATACAAGCAACAGAGTTGGCTTTCTTAAAAGTCTATTAAACGTTTATGAGCATTAAACATAAATGGGAATGCAGGTCGTTTCGCTGTTGCGAAGTTTGATTTGATGCGTTGATTACCATTATTTGATAATCGATGATATTTTAAAAGTTTAAAGCCTTCTCCATGATTAACAATCCCTGCTCCATATGGTGATGTTGACATATAACCATTTATATGTCCACTCGATATGAATAGAAATACAACGAGAATAACCGTAAAGATCGCCATAGATTGTGTGTTTTAAGAAGTTGGATGTGATTGTGAAATAGAAAATGACTGTATACTTCAGATTTTTATACTTGTTTAATAACGGTCTTTTGATTTCGTCTGATATTCGAGAATGATTATGCATCTTCATGTTACATATATATATTGCATTAGAATTAGTTTAGATAATTAGTTTTCTTGTTCTTAAGTCTTATCAAATTTAATTTGTTTCTTTTTTGTATTGTTTGAATCATTTCTTAAATGTTAAAAGCAAGAACATGTTTCAATGTTTTTATCAGTTGAATTAATAATATCTTTCATAGGAGTATGAAAGAAGAACGTAATTTACATTCGTGGCATGCAAATAAAAGACTAATCATACTCAACTTACATAGATATACTCAAATAATTTTTGACAAAGAATAACTAAATAAGACTATCGAGGTGTCCATTGAATATTGATTTAAATTTATGTATCTGTTATTATATATAGCATTCACAACGTAAGCCACATGCCTAAGAAAAATTCATTTCCTCTACAGATGTCACAAATAGTTAGATTCTTTTTCATTTTGTATATGTTATTTGTATTTGTATGGTTCGATGTCCAAAACTTTAAAAAATTCTTCTTTTTGACTTTAAATTGTCAATTGAAAACTAACGAAAGCAAACGAACTATCTTCTCCTATTAATATTTAAATAAGCAGAACATTTCACTTTTAGATATGCATATTTTATTCTTGATTGATGGACGAAAAAAAGTATGCTTGAGCTTTACGTAAAGCAAGAATTGATTCACATAATGGAACATAACATGAGACAAAAAAATATATAGATAAGAGCCGAACAGAGAGAAAAAAAATCTGACATATTAAACATAGTCACGTGGTGGATAGGGTTGTTGTTTTTGTTCGGAATATGGACGTATCGTTGTTATTTGCGCTCGCTAAAATACCAATATAGTATACAATATTTCATGTTCAATGATGCGAAACAAGAAGAGTTTCTTACATTAGCAGTATTATTATTAACATTATTATCATTATTGTTATTGTGATGGTTGTCTTCAGAATGATAGCGTATCATTTCGTTATTATTCAACCTTTTTGTCATATCAATATCATCATCTGCTTTGACAGTAGCTCTTAGATTAAGAAAACTTGGTGGTGACGGTCCACATATTGCTGAAAAGCAATTTAAAAATGGATTTCCTTTAGAATACGGATTTTTTATATTAAATCCATGACGTGTTGAATTCCATGAATTTTTAATCTTTTAACACATTAAAAGAGTTAATTGAGAAAATTACATTTATTTAATACTTACATCTTCATTTGTTGTTATACTACGACAAATTAAATATGTATGATATCCCCAGAGACCAATAATAGACCAAAGTGAGAAAAAGCATATAATTGCTTCAACTACTGTTGCTGGTGTATCTCGAATAGCATCGATGAATGAGGGTTTATCTTGAGCTCCTGAAAGTGCATTAAAAAGCAACAAAAATTTAATCAATGTTTAGTAATAATACCTATATCAAGTATTGATGAATCTAAGTTAGATCTTATTTACAAAACTAAATCGTTACACTACCGATCTACTAATGAATGATAATCATCACAAGTTCATTTCTTCTTGTTCGACCGAGTGCATAAAATATCGTTTAACTGATCTATGCATAATTAATCTGATCTTCTTACAATAGAAAATGAGTTATCCTAAGTAAAAGAATATTTTTTATGAAACAGAACTACTTTATATCACGCGTTGATCAAATGAAAAAATAGTAACATGAGTAGTCATTTATTAGAAGGTACCGACAAATAATTATCAAAATAGGGTGTAGGTCAAACTTCGAATGAATATAGATAATGATCGATGTGAACATAAATATTATGTTTGCTTGTCTACCGTTCTCATGTGCCCTTGTATTAAATGGAGACATTGAAACTAGTCTTATATCACTGGTTGAATAATATAGATAGTACTTTGGAGCTTTATGAAAGTGGTATTAACCTAGACTGTAGAAATATGAAATAGTCTATTTTCTTTGTAGCTGGAAGGATCCTTTCAAATAACATTTCCTATGAAAATTTTCACTGAATTAATAGAAATCATCTCTAGCGATAAGGGTGGTCGTAGCTTTAAGAATATAATTACAGTTGTCAGAAGAATTATGTCACATGGAAAATATTGCTAGTTGCCTGTAGCTAATTGAATCGTTCGTTGATGATCGGGAGAATGAGTTTTTTTTATCGTCAGGCGTATCAGTCGAAATCAATAGGAGTCAAAACATTTCTTTCATGTTATGTTGAATATTATCTATAGTTCATAAATGAGTATATCCCACAGACTAGTCGAATTAGCGTGTTACGAGTAACTGATAGACAATCATTGTAGAGAGTACTATTTTTCATTTTTATAAAATAAGCATCACATCCATTTATCGATTTCATGAGATAATCTATATGAATCCCTCAAGTCAATGTTCTAATAACACTTCTAATTTTAATGCATGCTTCTAAAGTGTTTGCGCTACGATATGCATTTAAATATACTAACGTAAGTTTCAATCAACTGTAAGATATCCATGATTCCATTGAAAGATATAAAGTTCTAGTTGAATACTTTTTCTTGAAAAAAATGATTGTCATTACCGATGTACGATGAAAATCTTTTCCAAAAACAAAAGTAACAATTGGGAATTCGTTTTTCCATGAAGCAAAAAGCATTCTTGTCATATTATTTAGCAAGCGAAACAATCGAAAAAATCCTTAACATTAAGTTAAAATGATTATTCTTTAACATTATATAGATTTATCTAATTTTACACATACTTACGTAAAACAATATTTGTTATATTAAAAGCAAATATGTATATGCAAAAAATTGATAATGAAAATAAGAATAAATAAAAATATCGATAATTTCTTAAACCAACACAATTGCCAACCCATGGACTTGACATTAAAATAAACAATTAGCCGTACAAAAGGAAAGCTCAAATAAAGGGTACGTACCAATGATGATCGAAATTGGCTAAAAAGAACATGAAATAAAATTGATTGTTTAAAAAACTTTTAAACATAAAAACTATGTTGCCAAAAGTGTTTTCTTTTCTTATTTTGGTGTGTAAACAGCTACTCCAATGAATAATTCATGCAGTACTACTCAATTAGATTATTTGTTATATATAACTAGAATGAGTCAGGTGAACTTTGTGCAGTCACTGAAGAAAGGTAAGAGTACCAAGAATAATTGAGAATAAACAATAGATATTTGCTCGCCATATAAACTCTACAGGAATCTAATTATATATAAATTTTCTACTACGATTTATCTGATGTCAAATTTTTATCACTGTTCAATTTAATCAAATTTAATTGAAAAAAATTGTAATAACAATATCTGAAAATATGATTTCGATGAAAGCAACAATATTGAACATTATTGTATCATAATTGAGAAAAAAAAATTGTCAAGCACGAAAATTTTATCACAATGAGCTCTCAGCCTGATGTCAGAATATATTTTTAATGCATATGTCAAAGAGATCTTTTTAGTTACATTTTCTTTCGATTATAATTGTATCCCTGCATGTCTTTTAATTACATCTCATAATGGACATGTACAGTGTTAAAGATGAAGAACAACATTCAATAGTCATATTTTTCTATCTATATAAGACTAATCATTGGTTAATGCATTTTAAACAATTACCGATGCATGCATCACATAATGAACAATGTGAAACACGAGGTGGTCGAAAAATTTTACACGTTGAGCAAAATTTTAATTGTATCACGTGCCCACTATAGAGTTGAACTTCTATTGTTCGGCCTGGTAGTGCAACAGTTTGTGGACTGTTCGTTAAATCTATTAGATGCAAAATAAAAACAAACAAAATAGTTATCATATTTTCTTCGTTGTCTCATATTAGCAATAATTTCTAACTTGATCGTTCGAGATAAAGTATTTCGTCTGGTGTTCCTCGTGGAAGTATGCCAGGATCGGTACATGCCGTACGAAAAATAAAAACAATGACACTTGAGAAAAGTAGAACTGCAAAAACTGGTATAGCTGGACTAAGTCGTTGACTGAGATAGGGACAACTAAAATAAATAAAAGGATGATTTACGTAAATGATCACATGTCTTTACTGCGATCTTTTCGACAAAAATTGGATTTGTTTTTGAACGATTCTTACTCGAATCCAAAAAAAAGCCCGGATGTTACAGTGATCAAAACAAGAGCAAGTATAAATACTCCAATATTACGGCCAGATAAACAGCGTCCATCGCAATAAAAACGACTTTTGCTTTGAATAAGCTATTCAATTAAAATACAATTTCTTATCAACTTTTATCAGTAGAAAATAAACCTAAAGACAAGAATAAAAACCAACCTCCCACTTTTTTACCATAATAATATTATAAATGATTACAAATCATCGTAGACGACAGACTATATGAAATCCTACGCTGATGTTTGTTAAATAATTCTCGATAACGACGAAGAAAAAAAGAAAACAAAAGACGATACTAAGCCGAAATTAAACATAAAACGTGATCAATCAAATATGTTGCACAAAATGAATGACGCTACTATCGATAGAAATTCATCTTAGCAAGTAGCGTTTATTTGTAACGACCTCTTCATTCCTATTCATGATTAGTTGTTCATTCACAACAGAAAGAATTAAACATTTGCTGAATACTTGGCATTTAACATGGATATGAACACAATGTCAGTAAAAAAGACAACAGATTCAACTTCTTTTACTCTACCGACCATAGACAATTGCGTCTTAGATTATACAGAAATAGACCAGGGCCTTAACTTATGGTCAGAAATACTTCCTTTGATTGAAAAACAAATTGTTACACTTACAACCGTTGCTCAAGAGATGCAAGAATGTCCTGGTAATTAAATGCAACTACTACGTCAAGTCTTCATATCATTGTTACTTTTATTTTTTGTTTTCTTTTCAGATCGTCAGAAATATGTTGATGCACTTATTAAAATTGCTTTGCGAGTCAACGATGTCGAAGAAAAAGCAACTACATGTATTAAAGAAGCACGAACTCAGTTGAAAAAGGTTGAAAAGATTTTATCAACATAGATTTTCCTCTCGAGAAAGGAACAATGAACAAATCTATTATAAATTAAAAGATTTCCTATTTCTATCACTAAATAGCTATCATAATAATCTAATCTTAGGAGGTACAACATTAAATTCTAGAGATGCGAAATTAATATAGACTTTTGTAATTAATTCATACGATTTAAGCGTCCTGCTATGGAAGTCTAAGATGTAATTCCTCAGCAAATTCGATACATGATGAGCACAATGCTAAAAAAGTATTAAATAATTATTATATTGACAACTTTGAAGGCTTTCTGTATTCAATAGTGCATATGTACACTGTTTAAATCTCAAAAATTCATATGTATTAGAAATATGTTCGGTTATCTTATTCATTAGCTGTTCATAGAAGAAGGAAAGGCTACTAATAGATTTTCTTCAGATAGATCGTGAGAAAATTTGACGTTTAACATATCTAGCATGCTTAGATATTTTCTGCTTTAGATCTATTTGATCTAATATTCAAAATACAAATATTCTATTTATTATTTTTGAGTTCAAATATATTTTTACGTTTTATCATTCGGTTCTTTTTTTGACTATACTATATTAATCATTACGTTATACGCAAGAATTGAGGTAATGATTGACAATAGTGATAGATGAAAATGTATCATATACTTTGAAATGAAAAATGAAGAACATCATTATAGAAACTATAATAATTAGAAGTATGAAGAGAGATACGAGTGAAAACTAAAGCCTGTCCAATATACATTGTATTCAGCTATCGTCATTCTTTGTTCATAGTTGTGGTATCTAAGACCAATTGGACTGTAAACCAGAATCGAACATGAGAACTTAAAGTCACTTTATACAAATAAGCAGAGAATCAGACTATCATCAGCTATCGTTCATTGCACAAGTATTCAATTTCATTACGAATTATGAATCTATTATTCAACAAATTCAAAATTAGTTGCAGTTTGATAAGCAGAACAACTTACACATTTATAGATCTTCAAGTTTAAGCTTTTTTCTTGATTGATAATGTTGATAATTAAATGCTAATATATTGTTTACTAAGACCTTTGATTTTTCTTTAGACAAAACTTATTGATAAAAATGCTGTGGTTCGAGAAAATATTCCTGAACGAAAAGTTGATAATAATCGAAATGATAAAAATTCTGATGATGATGATGAAGAAAGTGATAATGAAATGCAAATAGATGAATCACAAATAGATGAACAAGTTGAAGTTTCTGCATTGAACACAGAAAATTTAGAAAAATTACAAAATCAATTACATAAAATATTGATTAAACAATCTGATTCAAATATATCTAACATTGATGGTGATAATCGTTATGCCGATTTTGTTGATTGTATTTCTAAAATGCAAAGTAACGAAAAACCCAAAATCTTTGATCTTGAAGTATTTCATTGAAAATTTAGATGACGATGACGATGGTGATACTAATATTGTCGATCAGGTTGTTTCAAATAAATGTCCATTAACACAAAAACCATTTGTTGAACCAGTACAAAACAAAAAGTGCAAGCATAAATATGAAAAGAATACTGTACTTAAATATATTGCTGATAAAACTAAATCAAAACGGTCAGCTAAATGTCCATCAGCTGGTTGTAATAATATTCTCAATGAAAAAGATCTTATTAATGCTTAGATTCTATATTTTATAGATATTGTTTTCCATTGAAATAAAGAAATAGTAAAAAAATAAATAAAATTCACATCCTTTGATTTTTTTTTCATGTATTAATATGTTAATATTCATCGATTTATGCCAATATACATACAAAAATAGGTTTTTGGCGAAAAGCCATACTTATAATACGAAATAAGAATTCTGTTTTTTTTTTTCGTTCAAACAAATTAGAAGTACAATTAAAAAAATACTATGTTTACTCTGTCTTTGTCGCTATCGTTTCATGTTATTTCTCTCACATATCTTCTGTTTTTTTTCGTCTAAAACGACTAGTTCTAAAAATAATAATAATAAAATACTTGACATGTACAACAAATGGTTAAAACAAACGAAAGATGAAGTAGAAAGGTATTGAGGTAAAATAAATGTTTATGGTTGTCGATTATAAATGCTTTTTCTTTTTATCTTTTTCATCGACTTTAGTCAGTGGACTTTGGTGTGATTGGTATCAAGAAATTCTTTAGAGTTGGTTCAACTTCACGAGAAATAAATTCAAAAACCTTGAAAATATTTAAAAAAAAAACAACGAAAGAGAAATATTAGAAATCAGTAAAACAATATGATTTTACTTGTTCGGGTGCACGACCAATGAATGTCCTCGCATCGAGTATAACATCGAGTCTGCTAACGATCGGTGCAAAATATGGATCACTTTTGACACGTTCAACAAGATCATTATCAAGACCATCGATTTTAACACGTTCAGCTGATTTCTGTGATAACATACGAATTTTTTCATGGCATTCTTGTCGATTGCCACCAGCAGACACCTTTATATATATACATACATATATATGTATTAAAATATTTTCACGAACATATTCTAATAGAAATTACCATTGCCATAATAATATTTTCAGTAGCCATAAATGGTAATTCTTGTTTAATATGCTTGTCAATTACCTGATTATAAAGCGAAACATGAAAATTCAATAACAAAATTATCTTTGTCTTACTTTTGGATAAACAACAAGACCTTCAGAAATATTCTCTAATGTAAATAAGATAATATCCGCAGTCAGAAAAGCTTCTGGAATGCAAATACGCCTAAATAATAGTTGAAAATTAGAATAGTTATCTGAACATGGTGTGCTTGTTGTTTTTCTCGTCTGTACCTATTAGCACTATCATCTAGTGTTCGTTCCATCCACTGCACTGAATGTGTACCAAGTGGATCATTGATTAATGTCATCAAATGTCGCGCAAGGGAACAACATCGTTCACAACGCATTGGATTACGTTTATACGGCATAGCACTCGATCCTATAGAAAAGTAAAACAAAATGAAAAACCAACAAACAATGATTTTATTTTGTTCCATTCGTTCTATTCATACCAGTTTGTTCGATTTCGAATGGTTCTTCAATTTCTTTTAAACTAGCTAACAAACGAATATCGGTGCACATCTAAATAATCGTACAACAATCAATTGTTAGATAGCTAAAAAGAAAAAAAAAGCAACAATTAGCAAACCTTATGAATCGAGCCACCAAAACTGGCGAGTACACTAACTACTTCCACTTCAAGTTTACGTGTGTACGTCTGGCCACAAATAATAAACGCTCTAGAATAAATAAGAAGTCGCCATGATGAAATTCATTCATTTGATGTTTTCTCTTTCTGCTATTAGAGTAGAATTGAATTTCTTTTTCTGTTTTTTTTTTTTTTTTATTGATTATAACATGTAAATACTTCCTGTTTCTTTGATACACATTTACTTAGTTACATGAGGAGTAGGTGTTTACTGAAAACATTATTTCTCTTATATTTAAGGTATACCTCGGGAAACATTCTTTGTGTGTGTGTCATAAGCGAAGCCAGAATTCGCAGATTAAAAGCTACACAGAACATTAGGTTTTACCAACGATTCTATATCAGTTTTGAGCTATAGAGTTTCAAGCCATAGACATTCATTTTCAGAAGTATCTTATAGGTAAGACTGATGTGATAGAGCCACTTTTTTTTATTCTTCTATTCTTAGTAAATCAATCTATGCAATAGCAAAATTAGAGCTTCTGACCTAAGATTAAAAGCCACTACTCGTCGACAACTTATACGTTAGACTAATTTTAATGACTTCACATTTTTTTAATCTACATGAAAAACATTCTTTTACAATTGAACAATAGGTCAGACAAAGAGAATTAGTATTATTTGAAAAAAAGACAAACTTCTATTTACTTTGAAAAGCCAGCCATTTCTGTAATCATTCGATCTAGTTCTTCAACCTGTTTTATAATTCGAATAAATATTTGAAAACAAAATAACGATGAAAAATATTGTGTAGTTTTACTTACTTTCGAATGATCACCATTGAATAGCTGAAGAAATGATGCTTGTGTGCCGGTTGTTCCTTTCACACCACGAAACCTCAATTGTTTCTTCATTCGATCGAAATTTTTTAAATCCATTAATAAATCTTGGATCCAAATACATGCTCTTTTACCAACAGTTGTTAACTGTGCTGGTCTTAAAAACAAGAAAATTCACTACTATGTTTCTCGTAGGAATGTTTCGACACTGACACCATTGAAAAGTCAAGCGTTTTTCTTCCGTTAATTGATGGGTCCACGAACAAAGAAAACGCTAGAATTTTCCTATTGAAAAATGAAAATTGTTCCCGACTCTAGGAGGGGAAGAAGTAATCACCATTTTCGAACACTCGAGATTTCTCTTCGTAGAAGAAGATAGATTTGTGATTGTTTTCTTGTTTGGGTACTGTGTTTGTTGAACACGTTAAAAATAGCAACCTCGACGAGTCTAGTATTTTTGAGTACTTGGCATCTAGATCACGATTGTTGATTGATTCTAATCGAGCCAATTTCTGAAGCTTGGTTCTGAGTAAACACGACTACATTGTATAAAATACCGACGTGATGATAGATTATGTCTTACATTGATAATCGCTATATAAACAAATTCCGTTGACATACAAACATAGGTCAACAGCAAACAAGAGTTCATTTCCTCTGTATAACAAGGATGCTTAAGCAAATCTCAAGAACTGCAATTGAATTGATATTTGTCCTCCAACCATCATCGGGTGTTATGAACAGTTATTTTTTTATCTTAGCTTACGAAAAAAAGCTTTTATCGCGGTGTTGTTTACACATGGTGGAAAAAATGAAAGTAACTTTGTTTGTCGTATTTCAATATGATCAAAGAGGCGAGGAAATTTTTCTCTTCGAAACTTTCATGCCTACATAGTTTCAAAAATAGGACATACTGCATATGAGTATAACCAAGTGTTGGCAAACACGCATATTCTTGTGCAAAGTGTGTTAAACGCTGAATGCATCGCACAAGCTAAATAACACAACGTTCAATTAAATCATATAGCTGTAATTTTATACATATGTTACTTTATTGATAAGTATATCAAATGCATCTTTCATAACGATTAAATCCTAAATTGAAAGGAAGATTTTCAATTTTTTGAATTCAGAAACATCTATATTGCAAGAAAAGCAAGCACACATACAGTATTATCTCCAACATAGGTTGATGTTGCACCAAGATGTATGATTGGTGAAGCTTTTGGACAACAACGTGAGAATGTATGTACGTGTGCCATAACATCATGTCTTCGCCGACGTTCCTCTGCTTCGGCAAGATCAAAATCAATATTAGTTAGATTTCTTTCCATTTCATCTAATTGTTCATCCGTAATATCCAAACCGAGTTGCTAAGTAAAAAAGAAATGAGAAAATTCTAAATAATCAATTTCAATTCGTAAGTATATTAAAATTTCAGTATATATATACCTTTTGACATTTCGCTAACCAAAACCAAAGACGCCGCCAAGTTGAAAACTTTTTAATCTCACTAAAATTATAACTCATTTCAGCGGATGCATAACGAGAATTCAATGGTGATCGATATTTTTCACGATCTTCTAGAGATACAGTGAATGATGATGATGATTGATCTTTCATACTAGGTCCATTCAATATAATCGGTGAGCGATTTATTTTCGTGGATTGTGGCTGTGATTGTGATGAATACTGATGTTGCTGTTCATTAGATAACGATGCTTGTAACGCATTTGTCGAATCAGATGTATTTGAGCTTTTCTGACTCACATCTGTCATTGTTGTTAAATCCGACATCTGAAAACAAATATATATCAAATTCAAATCGTAATAGAAGCAAAATATGCTTAGTTAAAATAACTTTTCATCTAATAGATGATATACTAACGAAATAGAATAATACATTAATGTATGAAAAATAAATAGATAATAAATATGATTTGGGTCATTGCTGTGTGTTTGTTATTTATAAGTCAACACGATACTCGCCTACACGCAAAGAAGTTACGGTCGGAAAGGAATATGGCGAGTTTTCTTTCAATCAACACACATTTTCTCCACTATTCTTTTGCTCTGTCTTGGTGCCGAGAGAAAAGAACAGAACAAACCTCATCATAAAATAAATAGCAATAGTAGAAGTCCAAGAGAGTCGATGTTTTTTTCTATTCTCTTCATCGTTTTTTATGTGCCCTCCATTTCTGATGCAGTAGTATCAGAGCCTATGTAAACAGACCTGCTCGTGACATAGTAAATGTTTAACAAGCACATAGAAATTTATGTATGTTTGAAATTTAACAGTAAAATTTATTTATTTTTTATTCTCAGTCTTTCACTGCTAAACGCTGTTTTCTGCTACATTCCATTATTTTTGTTTTTTTGTTTTTAGTTGAAGTAGTATCTGTGCGAAAAAAATAAGAAACAGCAGTTAATATGAGTAGAGTATTTGAGTAAGATGGGAAAAAAAAACAAAGGAAATTTTTCGAAAAATTTCTATTCAATATATCTTGACAAATAAGAAAAAATATGATCATAATGATTGACAACAGCTGTCAAGAGAAAATGTTAATAAATGTCATTTGCATGAGATGTAATTTAGTATTTGTATAACAAAAAAAGAATAGGAAATTCTATCAAAATATTAAATTAGCTCCAGCAGGTATTATCGATCGATTGTTGAAAACGTATAACAATCAATATTTATTCAGGTTTATTGTTAACATATGGATAGCATTTACCAATAAGATTTTCTATTAACAATTCAAATAACTATTTCAACGAATAGAAATATGTTTCTATTAAAACTTGATTATAATATTCTTGATCTTGATTGTTAAGATTTATAAAATTTTGATTTAGTTTTTTAAAGGATTGCGGTATATCAACGGCAAAAGTATTGTCATGATATTCATTATCATTAAGTTTTTTTATAAAAAGATTTTGGATCAAATAAATACTCAATTTTTGATGTAGGAAAAATATTTTCTCTAGTAAATGTCTATCTAATAATGAATCATTTAGCTATAATGTTTTATACTTAAAATAGAAAGAGTAAAAGAAAATAGAAATAAGTATTGAAATAGAACATTACAAATAACTGCTAATATGACAAGGCGATTCATCTGCAATTATTATCGAGTAGCAATTATGCTAGGAAAAAAAGCCAACATATGGTGCATAGAAGATGTATAGAACATCAGACGTTAGCTAAAATAATCAATGTTGGCTCTCTTTACTGTCTTCGAATATTTATCCAATGTTCGTCGTGTGTTAAATCGATTTCAAGCTTATTACACAACACCAACATGCTCAACGACAACAACAATAATGACAACCGAGGTATCGGATGAACAAACTCTAGCGACTTCTATCTGTAACTTTGGTGAACAGCAACGTGACATTCTTCTTGGTCCTATTCTCAATAATATTCTATCAGATAGTCGTTTAAATTGTTTTGATGAAAAATTTCATGAAGATCTTCAAAATGATAATTATCTTGCTCGTGAATTAGATGCATGTTTACTTGAAATGCGTGACATTGAACGTGATTTATTAAAATTTAAACAACGACAATGTTATTTTGGTGAACAATATTTAGATTTTATCGATAAAAAAGATGAACTCATAGATAAGTTTATTGAATATCATGATCAATATGTTTTGAAACATTCAGACTCATCGTCAACAACATCGAAACAAATACGACGACAATCAATAACATATGAATTTAATATACCTGTATCCAATCGGTTTGATTTATTAAGACGGCAAAATGTCGAATAAATAAATGATAAGAAGAGCAATTATTCACTTTTATCTATATTGTTATTGGTTTTTATTTGTTATATTGTTATGGGCGAACTAAGTTCACACATTCTGGGTACTGGAAAAAAAAACTTACTGAATACGTATTTTATATCTAAAAATAAATAATACAGAAACAAATCTGCTTTTCTTTGGAGTACGATATTTTCATGAAATACTCGTGTTTCAGTATTAAACTAACACGTGTGTCAACTATTTGAAAAATTATATTATAAATCGTAGTATGATTAACTGTAACTAATCGACTCCTAGAATGAGCTAAACTATAATAAACCAACTTGATTATATTTTTAATAGATTAAAAAAATATCACACACATTTTACTAGCTTTTAAAACCATTAAAAAGGTATAGATTATTCTGTCCTTTTATTTATTTTGAATTGAATGTGTCTAGTTGTGTAGATCAATGTGATTGAAATGTACTAATACGATGTTAATGTATCGAAAATGTTACATATGGTTTTACAATATATGAGAAGCAATAAATAGATTTTCTTATGCATATGGTTTTTAACTTCATCATGCAACAAAATAAAAGACTATTGAGCAGAATAAAACTTGTGTGAGCCTCAAATATCGAAATCCTATGACGTTAATGGCAATCTGAAGTTCTTATATGTAAGATAGTTATCAATAAATCAAATAAACTGAAGAATTAATTCTTTGCTATCCGATATGTATAAATAATAACTTACTGTTACCATAGTTTGAAAATCAGCAACGAAATTTATCAATAGAAAATGTTTCGTTCGTAATTTAATACGATATGCAACGAATCCACCTTAACGCATGCTCTATTAGTCAGAATAAGCACAATATACCGATAAGATCGATGTGTATCCCGTGAGTGTACTCAATCGAAAAGCAAATTTTTTTGATTTGATACTTATTTTGTACAACGTCAACAATTTTTTATTAGGTATGACTCATATGTCTACTACAATAGAATATTTATACATCTACGTATGTTCATAATTGGAAATCGGATTATTTATTGTGAAATCACACACGATTAGGTTTTTCAGTCACTAGCTAACGGAGTTAACAATGAATTAAGCAGTATATGAATGATGTTGCTATGTAAAAACACAAATCGAGTTGTTTAATTTATTTTTTCATCAATTCGGAAAAGTGTTTACAAGGATTTGGTTTGATTGTAAACATTAGTATCTATTGGGATTACACGTTTTTATTTCCTAAGAACGAATGTGAACCACATGTGCACAGAGGGCGTTGCTTTACATATTGAATTCATAGAAGTTTTCTAGAGCTTTTTTGTAGTGTTGTGAACTTTGAACATGACAAGACTGGAAAACCGTTAGTTAAAATCTAAATGGTAACTTAATCTTCAGTGAGTGCAACTCGACGACTTTGAAAAGAGCAAGTAATTAACTTCTATATGAAAGAAGGAAACTTCTCAACAGTGTGTTCTCTTCCTGTTTTCGATAAAAATAAATAGAGACAAACGCATTGTATTTCAAATGTAAACAAATCACATAACAGTGATAACAATTTTATTTTGATAACAAATACAGTGCAAGTTGCTCCGTATCATTGATAGTTTTAGTAGTATCATCATTGATGAACTCTGTAAGTGACCGTTGCTTTTTCTTTTTCTTCTTTGTTTCAACAGGTGATAAACTTCGTTTCCTGCAAAAAAGTAAATCAAATTAGATTCTTTGGTAGGTCAGTTTTTCAAGTGTTATTAACCGTTCTGATCTTTCGTTTTCTTCATTGTCTTTAGAAGGAGATTCTTCGATGCTTGCATTAGTGCCATTGTTTTCTTCCTCATTGCCGTCTTCTTCTTCTTCTTCTTCTTCTTCTTCTTCTTCTTTACGACGTTTAGCTTCACGAGCTGCTCGCCGAGCTTCTTTCTCTTTGATACGACGTTCCTTAAAGTGCGAAAAAACTATTAATTGAATCGATTGATTTGTTATCGAGAAACCTTATGTTTTTGTTTGACTAATGCACGATAAGCTTCTTTATCTGTTTTATCCATTTGTTGAAGACGAGCCTTAGCTTCTTCAATATTATACATCGATGATTGATCCTCTTCATCCGAATGAACAATAGCCTAGATTTATGATCATATTCATTAGATGGTTGAATTCAATTCGAGATTATAATTATAAAACTTACATTGCCTTCATCATCGTATTGAATACGTTTATTGATTAGAAGATTCTTTTTTCGTAATTTTTTGGCTAATTTAGCTTTTGATAGTTTCGTGTCTTTGTCGGATGATTGAAGTAAATCAACAGTTTCAGGTAATTGTTCAAGTGTATCGGTTGTCTTTTTAACTGTAAACCAATTTTCATCGTTATCATCATCATCGTCATTTTTTTCTTGAACAGTTTCAATCAGATTTGTATTTTCAATAGATAGTGCACCATCAGGATCCACTGTTTGTTTTTGTCCTTTTTTCATAAAACGAACTTTTGGAGAAATCTCAAGACCCAATGAGCTATCAAATAAAATACATTACATTAATTAGCAATTCTCCAATACGTCATACTAATTTCATTGCGAAAATAATCTATTATTTTATACGTGATCGACACATTCATGATGGAGTAGTTTTATGATATCAAATCGCCGAGAATATTGACTGAGAATCAAATATTCTTTTAGATTTATTAGAAGATTGAAACTCGAAGACGACCAACATACAGTTGTCAAGAAAGAATATAAAAATATTGTTGAACTGGCGGATGTTTTTCTTGATTTATTCTAATAGTTTTCCTCATAAATTACTAACGTATGAAAGTTAATGATCAAAACCATCGACTTGATCAATGTTTCACGTTCATTCATACATCGTTCAAATGTAGAAGTGAATACTGTTACTTAAGAATTCCGGAACTCGCATTCACGTATTTCCCGCATAGAAAAGTAACGGTGTTTCCGACAGGAAAACTCAGTAAAATGGTCGGAACTTAAAAACAGATATCCGGAAGCCGAATTCTTCTAATTCTTTTCATAATCGAGCAAAGCTAAGCACTGGATTCATACTTTTCTTCGACTACAAACATCTTGTATATCTTAATCTGAGATGAAATATATTTGATACTACACACAGGAAGATTACGCTCATTTTGAAAACTGAATAGTAGTACGACGTTTATTAAGATTGATACAGTTTATTCAAGTGAAAATCGTGTACGAAGTATGATCATATATTCTCTATCGAGTCGTCATTGCTTACTATATCTTTATCATTTAAATCTATTGAATAGATGCTAGATTGTAGAGAAAGATCAACATCGAAATAGAGAAAAGAAAATTCTTAGTAAAAGAATTTTCAAATACTTTGTTAAATTGCACTAAATGAGTATATTTAATAAAATAATAATAATCAACGAAATTACAATTGTAATAAATTCAGCTTCCATTGTTTAATACAGTACGATATAAATTCATATTCAAGTGTGTATAACTCAATAGTAAGCTCGTACTCTCAAGTGAATATCCAGTCGAGTTAATTCTCATGTAGGCATTAAATTATTCAAATCATCTAATGTCAAACTCATCTGCAAGTTTAATAAGGAGGAACACTATCGGTCTCAGTTATTCTATAGAAATCTGTTTTTTTTTAAACACAAACACGTCTTACCTAGAAAAAGCATCTGTGTCGATGGATTTCACATCGAAAACTTTCCGATTGCCCATCAAAATAAGTGAACGAAGATAGGATGTGAAAGCCTATGAAATTTTTCAAATATGAAAGCCGACATTTTGTTTTTATTGATATAGAAATCTTCCTACTCGTTTTGCTTCTTCTTTAAGTTCTGGAAATTGTGCACAAAGTGCTTGCAGTTTCGGTGTTAAGTCATGTATATAATTTGGATTTACTCTGCAATCATAAGAAAATTTATATGCAATTTCATCTGAACGGAAATAATTTCTCGACATACTCAATCTTTTTTATAGGAACTCTTTTATCTTCTAATTGTTTAATCATTCCTTGTTCTTCACGAGCAGTTAGAATTAATAAACCTTCTCCACCTTGTTGAAATCTATTTCAAGAAAAGAAACGAAAAAAAAAATAACATGTAGATAATCATTCAAATTCATCAATATTTTAATTTTACCTAGCGGTTCGTCCAACTCGATGAATATATGTATTTGCATCAGGTGGACAATCAAATTGAACAACCCAATTAATAGCCGGAAAATCTATAAAAAAACATTGAAGAACAATGAACAAATGTATAGGCATTCACATACCTAAGCCTCTTGCTGCAATATCTGTTGCAAATAAACAAGCATATTGTTTACGACAAAATGTATCATATACTGACATTCGTTTCATTTGACCCATGGTACCATATAGTGCAAGTACTGGTAGACCAGGCCGAAGTTTACATACAACATTATATATAAATTTAACCTAGGGAAATGAAAAACATCGATATAATATCAAATCTAAAACAGTCGGCATAGTATTCACAGCAAACAGTACTATATTATTCGGAAGTTATCTCTATAGAAACGTCATTGAGCATTAAAGATTTTTCGAAAAAAAAATTCAGTTTTCTTCACGTAATACATTTCTTGATTTCTATTTATCTCTTACTAAATACTTGTAAAAAAAAGTCTTCGATTTTTTTCGAAAATCACGAACGTATTAACAAATGAACAACGAAATTAGAGGATCGATTAAACAGTCTATAGTACTCTTTAACTTAGTATTGAATCCATTGTTGAAATATATCGAGAAGATGGACACTTTTTTTAAATCAAAACTTGAAAACCTTAAGACTGATATTAATAACATCAGAAGTCACTTGCAGCCAGCAGAAAGTCTTCTCTTATATCTTCCATAAATAATACTTTAAATTATTGAAAGCGTGTCGTTAACTTCGAATTTATTATTTTCAAGCCATCTATCAGTATTTTAATCAATTAAATATGTCCTTTTATTTTTTTTCTTCCATTCTTATCTATTTCAGGTCGATTAATTAATTGAATTTCTCTGTTGTACTGAATGGCATTTATCTAGATGAAGACAACCGCTTACTTTAAGTGCATTCATACTGCAATTTTAATCTCTTACTGTGCTACCCAAAGACATTAGAGTAGCAAACTTACTTCGAGACTAAAATAATTATTCATCAGCGAATTGCTTAAAAACATTTCTTTTTTTGTCATGTCAATGAATCAATGTATAGCGCATTTATATGTTTAATTAATTATTATTATTTATGACGTGAAATAAATAATAAAGAAGAAGAACAATAGATTCCTTCATTTGATCATCGAATACAATAAACTTACTAACTTTAGGAAGGAACTCTTGAACATTGTTAAGATGGATTCTTCGATGTCGCTAAGACGTATTGCAAAATTTTTATTTATTTCTTAATATAAAATATTATCTAATGAGAGCTACATTAGTTTTCCATAGATTTACTCTTATTCACCGATAAATTCTTTATTTTTCTATTCTATTGACAAGTTCAAGGATGTAGACGAGTTGAGAAACTGTGCATTAATTCGAATATATACTAGTGTTTGCTCAGTTATTCGAAGAGGAATATTAGTAATTAGCAGAATTTTTGTTACATCCATTTCTTGAGTAACAGAAAAACTTTTCGTTGTGACATTTATATTCAGCCACTTCATTACTAATGAATAAAAATTATTTATATTAAAAAATAGTTAACAATCTTAAAATTGTTGATAAAGACATGTGAAGCCTTCTTCTTGAATAGAATAATATTTTTATATTTCATTTTCTTGTAGGCATAAAATTAAAAAAAAAACAGAAAATGTCAGTACCTGTTTACAACTTTGAATGAAAATGATCATTTTCGATTTAAGATGATTTTTAATAAATGACCATAATAAGCTAATTTTTTGCGGTATATCACAAACAATATAACTCTGAAATAAAAATCAACATGAGATTATTTCTATATTGATTTGACATCATTCAAGTTATTTGTACTTGTGTAAGATTAGCTGGTGTACTTGTATTAGCTTTTTCATGAACGGAAACATAAACTGGCTTTTCTAAACTGACTAATGCTAATTCACGAATGGATCTACAATAAATGAAACGAAATATTCATATATATATATGATCAATAGGCAGTTCTTTGTAAGAAAGTTTCTCTTTACTTTGTTTGTGTAGCAGAAAATAGTAATGTCTGTCGTTCTGTGGGTAAATTTGATACAATTGAACGTATAGTTTCAGCAAAACCCATATCTAATGTACGATCAGCTTCATCGATAACTATTACAGAAATAAAAGTGTTTGTTTTCTATTGTAAAATTCGATAAACTATCAAAAATTTATGCATACTGAGCATTTTTAAATTTTCGCATGAAAAATTCCATGTCTCATCAAAATGTTGTAATAATCGGCCAGGTGTACAAACAATAATATTTGTACGATTAATGCGTTCTTGTTCACCTTTTAAATCCTTTTAAAATTGAAATATAAGTAAGACAGTAACAATAAACTTCTGAATTAAACGTGTACTTTTCCACCAATGATCAATCCAGCAGAAAAATCGTGAAATTGACCGACTTTTTTTAATACTTCAAATGTTTGATATGCAAGTTCACGCGTAGGTGATATAATTAATATACCAAGACCATCATTAATTGTCCATCGAGCTCGATAGAGGCATTCAACGACCTATAAAAAATAATTTCTATTTACAACGCAACTGTGAACAAAATCCGTGCATGTACGAGATTAAGGCATTTTTTACAATGTATTTCTATGGAATGGATGTCGATCTTTCTTAGTCGATGCCGGCAGTAATAAGATTTTTCTGAGGCAGATAGTCCGTTTTCGGGTGGTCATAATTTTTCATTCTATACAGTATGTATTTCTACGTATTTCTTTCTCGAAAACAATATAGTTTTGGTTAAATGTTATCGCATGAGACGAAGAAAATCATTCTATCAGTAAAGAAAAACATATCGTCGGTACAACTTATTTTCTTTTGAACACTATTCAGTATAGCTTAAAGTGTTGATTTCTTATGCATCTAACATTGTTCCAAATTAGTGATTTCGAATGCTAAGTAAAAAAAGACAGAAATTACACAGAAAAATTACCAATTTTGAGCAACATGTTCTATAAGTCAGGATATTTTCTGTTACCATTAGCAACCGATACTACGATGTAGAACACGTTTTTTGACTTTACTCGTGATAGATTTCTAATATTAGTACGAGTGTACTTTCGTTTCTATTAGCTTAACTATACCGCCAATGAGTTGAGAAAAATGTTCATTTTTTTGAAAAAAAACTAAACCTTGAAACACAACCATTCTTTGAATGCTATGTCATAAATAGGATACCTTGAGAACAAATCTAGTAGATAGTTTAATTGAACCAAAAAGTTATTTTCTCATGCCTACTTGCATGTCTAGGATAAGTTTTGAAGCCTATCTATTGAATTTAATTTAAAATTTTGAGTGATACGTATACCACCACTAACAGACACTATGCTAGAAAGCATGAAAATACATTACTACTTCAACCAACGAACGCGTATTTTTTCCTTCTCGTTGATGTAATATCTATCCGATTGTACATTATGGTCTAGTGAAATAATATTATGATCTGGTAGTTATACGTGAGTTTGACATGCTGTCAAGCAGCTAATTCACTATTCTAATATCATTTCTGACAACGTCCATTGATGCATGAACAGTCAATATTACGTACATGTCTTATTCTCAATTCTCTGAATTCTTCATTTATCTTGAAGAATTAAACAAGTAGGCATATGGAAAAGCGTAGATAAACTGCTAGAGAATAGATGATTGCAAAACATAGCTTCTCATGATTGGTTCCGTATCGTTTTATAACTGACGGTATCAAAATTTTAGCACAATATCTTGTAGAGATATAAGAGCAACCAGTCATAACACCATGTCTCCCTACACATCAACAGTTCTATAAAATCATAGTTCACAATACAATGACATACTGGAATAAGAAATGCAAGTGTTTTTCCTGAGCCTGTCATGGCTGCTCCAAGTATATCGTGTCCTTGTAGTGCAACTCCAATGGCTTCACGTTGAATATCAGTTGGATTTATGAAGCCAGCCTTTTCTAAACCTAAAATAGTTTTGAATTAATACAACTATATTGAAAAATATTCATAGTTAAACCATCAAGAGTTTTTCGACATAATGGAAAATCATTGAAAGTTTGTATGGATCCCGGATCAATCTAAATAGATAATTCAGTGAATACAAGCAAGAAGATCAATGTCGTATACTTGATCATATAGTTTTGTTAGTTGTTGAATTTCATTGTCGATTTTTTTCCATTGTGGAATACGTGTTGAGTAATTTTTAATTTTAATTTTCTGATTAGCACGCATCTAAAAACTGTGAAAATGAACGAAATCACTATGAAATATTTCCTAAGGAAAAAGAAACAACGCAATTATTAACAGGAGCGTAAATGAAAACAACAAAAAAATAACAACTATAACCAAATGGTCATCGATGAAGAATTTAATTCTGTATAGATAGAATTTTGAAAATTCTTTTTACATTTCAATTGATTACTATTGCATTGATTTAACCATGTTTGAATCAGTTCGTATCCGCCAGCTTTTAATATTTGGTCAAAATCTATGAATGAATTACCATTTATGTTAATACAAATAAGACTTGTCTGATGTTTAAATATATGAATTAACATATCTTTAATGGTTTTCAATAAATTTTTCTGTGATAGATGAAGTGACATTGTTAATGATTTAATATTTGAAAATACACGAAGTATTTTAGGAATGTCATGACGTATGTCAATGGATGATAGAGAGTAATCAAAATTGATTTCAAGGTGATCAATACGTTTTTGTAGTATTTGACATAAATTACTCTGAGGTAAATGAATTATTTCAAGTAAACCATCGAAAAATACACTTAATCGATTAAGATTTGGTGTTACATGCACGAGACGTTCGAAAAATGTTAAATCATGTTCAGGAACCGCAATTAATATTAAATAACGTACAAAATATAGTAGAGGTAATATCGACGGATAAAGCGAAGGAGATTGAGTATCATTCATTGATGTATCTAGAAAAAATTATTTTCTAATTAATACAAAATGTTGATGTCAGTTGTGGTCGATAGATGGGACGCATTGTTGAATGAAGTTTAACAAACGACTAGATAGAAAACTGTTTTTTATGGGAACAAGCACTGAGTGAAGTACAGTTTGTACCACTTTTAATTTTAGAACGAAGTCTAGATCACATCTCAAAAAGCCCACGAATTTTTTTTTCGGTATTAGCGTTGACTGTGGTATTATTCATTTTCTCTTAACTATGAGTATTCTTGGAAATTGCAACTATGTTTTATGTTATCTATCATAAAATATACCCTGAACTAATCAGATGTTTTGTGCCTACATTATGTTTAGTAGTGCGTAAACAGTGCTAGTTAACGTGAGACTGTGATTGACATGAAAAATATGTCAAACTCATTTAGTCATCTTCGAAAGTACTAATCTTTAATAAGACATTATTTAACTCTTCAATTTATCAAAAGATTGAATTTATAGCAACTGAAGCATTTGCTGAGCAATTAATAATCTTATAGATTTAGTACTTTATTCCGAGCGAACGTCTAATTCGATTTTCAAACGTTGAAAAAATACATTTCTGAATAGAAATGTATGTTAACTCTCACGAGCTCATCAAAATAAAACAATAAGTTGTTCAAAGTAGAATGCAACAAAATTGTGTATCTAAATTAATGTTAAGATACGATCGTAGGAGTAAAGAGATATATTTTCTTAAGTAAGTTTTCTTTCTAATCTCAACTGGAGTATTTCAAGGCATGATCTAGTCCCTTAAAAATACTGTTTACAAGTTAAAATGGTTGTCTGTCAAACTAGAACGTTGATCAAGTGTTGTCTGAAAATGCTAGTGTGAAACTCGCAGTTAGGGATCTGAATGTGTATGATCACATCAGTGTCATGCAGAACTGTCCGTAGCGAACCTGCACGTACTCATGAGTTTGAGTGTATTGTTCTAAGCGATGATAACGGGATTATACATATTCAAACCCATAGCTCTCACAGTAAACCAAACAGCTACATTCACACCTAAGCTAGTACAGAAGATTACTTAAGTCAATAACTCTGCTGAGTTTACATTTGATGAATCTCTGTTTGCATCAAGCATTCGATTGAATAAAAACTAGAAAAAGGAACTTGCCCTATCCAAAACAAATGATAGTAGATTAATCGTATGTCATTAGAATACGATCAAAATTAGTAAAAGAGTCTTTTATACTAACAAAAAAACTGAATAAATAAGAAAAGTCGTATTTTTACTTTCATCGTTTTGATCCGTGATATCTTCTTCTTCATCAGTTCCATAATTTTCTTCGTCATCATAAATATCATTCAGACATATTGTATGAATATATGGGCAACGTTTTAAAAATGGTATCACATTAACATCACTTGTTTCATTCAAATCTAATCGTTTAACTTTTGTGAATGGCTGTAATTTCTCTTTTGACAATAAATTTTCATTCGTACATTGATAAATATCAAAGTTGGTAAACGGAAACGGTACAGAATAAATATGAAAATAATTTGCATCTTTATTATTTTCATCACTATTCCAATAACTTTGTGTATACCATTTCTTTGTTTCTAACCAAAACGATGTGTAGAACGTAGATAGTGTTTGTTCTTCATATGTTGGTCGAGAAAGTCGTGCAATAGAAAATTCAAATGAATCAAGTCTATGAACAAGTGTTTGTAGAATATTTCCATCGAAAAATAGACGACATTCCGTTGTTATATTAAGTGATAGTGATTTTAAATTGGGAAAATATGTTAAAAGTTCAAATACGTTTTCAAATTTAATTAATAAATCATCGGAATAAAAATGAAAATTTCGTAGATTCAACAATGGTGGAAACGGTATTATTCTATGATCGTCCGCATATTTAACATCACTAATATGTATGCTTAAATATTCAAGATACGGTTGATAACTCAGAAGTAAATGTAAACCACTCAAAGATAGAAGTGGAATAGTCAGTCGACGACACATAGACGATTGACCAATGTCCATAATATTTCTAGACTAAAATATAATTAGCATTAATTATAGATTAAAATAGATCTGCTATAGGAATTGTATGTCTATTTTCTTATTGATTGCATTTCTTTCATTTAGAAACATTGTTTCTTAATAGAATTCACTCTATTGCAAGTCAATCATGATAATAAGGTTAAGTATTGAATTCTATTCTATTAAACAGTTTTTATCAGTACATAACTGTCATTTTCAACTTGATCTATTCTATTATCAAATAGAATATACAATAGAACAAATACTAAAACCGATCCAACTCGTACAATTCTACTCCGGTTTGAATTACAAGGAATATTGAAAGAAAAAATCTTCAAAATATAATCCCGAACGGGAAGAATCTCAAAATTTCAAAAAATTACTATTTCGAACCTAGAGCCTGTCAAAAATGAGATCTCTCAAGCAAGTAAGATTTAGACAGAAAACTATTGAAGCTAAGAGAATGAATGGGTGATAGATTAATTGGTTCTCAGCCACCTACGAACTCACAACACTCTCATACATGCGGTGTAAGAGTATGTAGATGTGAAGGGTGAGATAGCATGAGTTCTTTACAATGTGTCACATTTCATGCAGTTATTCAAACATTTTTCAGAAAGGAAATCTACACTTAAATCGATCCTTTCTTTTAATTTTTTTCAATAATAGAAAAATGTGCAAAAAGTTTAATCTTGTACGTTATTTTGAACTTTCATCTAACAAGAAAACACATCTATTCTTACATCAAAATCATTACTATTTGATAATGATAGAAATGATAAATGAGTTAAATCAAATACAATATCTCCACGTAATTCAATTGATTTTAATGTTTGCTGATGAAAGAAAAGCATTTGTGCAATTTTAAATCCATAAAATTCTTGTTGTTCATTAAAATTAACATCTACACATTCGATAATTAATTCTTCAACTGATGATTTATTCATTAAACGACTGAGAAAATTGTATATGTCACTTGTATTCACATGAAATAAACTTAACTTCTTTAAATTCTGTGGTAGATTCGATTCTGTATGTTCTAAGAATAATTTTGCTAAACACGATATTTGGCAATTGCTGATTTTTAATGATTGAATTGATGACCATATTATCGGAAGAATCACACGAAGTAAATAATGATAATTTTCATAGGTTATTATTGAAGTTAAATGAACATGAGAAATAAAATCGCTGATTGTTTTATTTAAACGATGATTAAGTCCGCCGAATGACAAAAGTATATCGGCTGGATGTAGATAACGACATATTTCAAGAATAATTTCATCTGGAAGATTTCTTTCAAATGACATCTAAAAGGTGAGAATCATACATTATTTATTCAATGTAAAACAAAAAAGTATTCATATGTCTATTTTTTTTAAAAACAAAAATGAATTTGATTGTCGGCATTTTTAACATCAACTCTTTCCAGATCATGAGAATGCATATAACTAATAAGCCATGACATATAATCATTTAGATTGACATTCTCATAAATTTGGGCTTCAACAGATATGTTCATTGTTTTCAATATAGAAGACAGTTTTTGTAGAGTTAGTATTGTCAATGCATACAAATCTTTTGGATTCGTAAGAAATAATGATAATGATTCGAGATGAGAAAAAACGATTAGTAAACGTTCGAACATGTTTAGATTTTTCATGTCATGTATTGATCTAAATTATAAATCGAAAAATGCATAGTCAGTCATTTGTTTTCTTTTTCAAGAGCATGAAAAAAAAATGTCGACATGTTACCAAAAACATGTGCCAAATAAAGATTCATTCAAAATGATATATAGACGATAATAGATAAAGTATAAATATGGCATGCTTAATATTCTTTGAATTATGTATGAAAATTTTGAGAGAAGAAAACGATATAAGTCACTGACGATATTCTATTTATCAATAGTCATCAAAGAATAGTTTTCGTCCTATTGTAAACAAGTTCTAATCAATGTTTTTGATCAAGACTACTATATGATCTCTTCGTATCTTTGTTAAAAAAATAAAGATCCTTGTTCTAGAAAAACGACTCAATAATTATGGATTCACCTGTGTGTATGATTGCAAACGTGATCGAGAATGTAATCTGATTTCGACGACAAGTTTGTGTATATATTCATTTAACTCGAACACTACATTTGTTTGTTCTTTTTTTATTACAAAAGTTCCTATTATTTAAGGCAGATCATATAGTTACTCATTAAATTTAAATCTTATGTTCATCGGTATGAACAACTAGTACCTTGAACAATCATCTTAGATTCGATCTAGATCTTGACGAAGATGAATCAAACATTTTTCTTTTTTGTCTAAGTTGTTTTTCTTTCATATTTTCTCACATTAAAATCTTGTGACATGAGTCCATCGAATATAATTATTTAGAAATGATTTCTTACGTTATTTTTAAATGTTTAATTAATTTTCTCAATTGCAAACAAATATGTTCATCACTAAATACTTTTGTCATTTGAATTAGATTTGAAAAGGAAATAGAAATTGATTGAAGTTTTATTGTATAATCAAGTAGAATTAAACTTGTTGAAGGAAAGTGATTGCCAACGAATTCAATGAATTCTAATTTTCCCAACGTAACCAAATTAGATATATCAACAAATAATGTTCGTGCTTGTCTTTGATTAGGTCGAAATCTTGAAATAAGTTTTAAATGCGTAACATTAGAAAAAGATGATGTCGGCAATTTTAAATTTTCATCAGATATTGTTAAAAATAATGAAAGCTCATTAATATTTTCAAATACATGAATATCATTATTAGTTTTTTCAATGTAAGTATCATAAAGACTAGCATGAATTTTATTATGATGTAATGGTAATGAAAATAAATCAATTGTTGGCGTTGATGAATGATGTATAAATGCAAAATACCAATTATGTTGCAAAAAATATTCCGTTTCAAATGTTTTAAGCAATTGTGTACGAAGAATAGGCGTTGATGCATGTTCTTCAGGAAATGTTGTACATAGTACAAATGTTGTTAAACAAGGAAAATATGTCGATAAGATTCTTTCCCATTGTCGACCTATGAGTAATAGATTGAATAATATATGAATTATCAATGCTAGTTACATACCATCAGCATAATCGATTCCAATTGCACTGATGTGTAATCGTTTTAAATATGGTAACGAGATTAAAATTAAATTTTCAATGCGATCATATGGTATTCTACACTGTTTGATAAACAGTGATTCCAAATGGTTTTTGTTGTCCGTTTTTGGAAGTAATTGTTTTGAATTATAATCATCATTTAATGTAATCGTTAAATGATAAAGATTAGGTGTATAAATATTAAGAAATGATAATAAATCATTACTATGATATTGATTTATTGTTAAATATTTTAAATTCGAATAACATTGATCACCTTCAATAATAATACGTTTATTAAAATTAAGTATACACTTTTCAATGCACGACATGGATTGTTCAAAGTAGAGTTCATGATTAGGTAATATCGATGATATTTGTAAATTTAAATAAATAAGATTCGGAAATTTATTTAAATGTGGAATTATGTATTGTAGAGTTGACTTTTTAATATTCTTTATTGTTAGATATTCTAGTGAAATAAACTTTGATAAATGTATATGATGAATTAAACGATCGAATACATCTTCACAACGTAGTGCAATAATACAATGAGATACAATAGGAAAGATGAAATAATTATAATAATCAAAAATCTTTTTCGATACATCAAATAGATCAATACGAAGACGAATCGAATGGAGTAATGTACGATATCGTTGATTAAGATAATAGAATGTTTCGAATATATTTACAGTTGGTAAATATTCAAATATTTCAAGTAAAATTTCATTCGGAAGAATATCAAATCTTGATTGTGTTCTTTCATTCGAAAACATTGCTGTAGCTTCTTCTTTTCAATCTAAAAATAGAATCGAACTATTTTATTATTAGTCAATAAGTCATAAGAAATGATTTTTTCAATCGAAAAATTTGCTTTAAGCCATTCTAAAAACTGATTATCAAAACCATCTAAATCTCTCACAATGAATGATAATATCTGTAGTTCAGGAAATAATGATAACAATGTTTGAACAAGTTCTTGTATCAATTCATTTGTTAATATTTGATCAGCTATCAATAAATTTCCTATTCTTGTTGTTGATGGCAACGTGGATGAATAAATAGCAAAGGTTAATGTTAAAGTTTTCAATGAATAAATCGATTGGGATTTTAATCTTTTATATAATCGATAAGATAATACTAATGATTCGAGTTTAGGTAAATTTTCTATAATTAAATCAATCAATTCGATTGGATAATGTCGAGTTTCTTCCGAGCAATCGAATAACTTAATATTCAATAGATTGATCATACTTTTCAAATTATTAAAATAATCCAAGAATTTAAATTGTCCATTATCGTTTGTTAAATTTGAAAACAAATGAAATTCTTCAACACAAGGAAAATATCTATATTCTATATAATTTACTAAGGTTGAAGGAAGATCATTGAGTAATGTTAAACTTAATTTACTAACATAACGATAAGCTGATTGTATTATCGATGACGATAATGTACAACGACGTATATCATAAAGAGTTGTTTGAAAATTTTCAATAGGATATGGTCCTGTATGTATGACAAATTTCAGACGATCATGTTCATGAACATTAATTAGAGTATGCCAATTGTGATTAAGAAAGTATCTGGATTGATTAAATGATTTAACGATTTTATCAAGATCTGATTTATTCGTTGTTTGATAATGATGAGGAATACGATCAAGAGAAATAATTAAATGAAAGTGTTTTAACTTGGGAAATTTTGATGAGAGAATAGTTTCCCACGAAATACCATCGGCATATTCAATCGACCATGTTGAAAGCGATAATTCCAGAAGATTAGATGGTAAGCGAAAAAACAATAAGTTCTTGGCAATTGTAAATGGGATTTCAGCAAGTTTTGCGCGTAGATAAATTAAATGAGGTACAAGACAAGTGTAATCATCAATTGTATTAAGAGATGAAGCAATAGTTCTAGAAAACAAAAAGGCAGCCAATTGATACGAGTGACATTACAGAGATTTTTACCAATCGAATGAAATTTTTTAACGAATACACGATTAACTCTTTTTGTTATTGCTACGCATTAAAAATGGCCATGCTGAACTAAGTACTACTCAAGACTATTTTAATCTCCTTGTTTTTGTCTGTAGTAAAATTATGTTTTACATAGATCACGATTAAAAAATTTCATTCGATACTATCCTATAGACTAGTTCTTACAATCTTCGATGTTCAATAATAAACATAGACCTATTCAATATATTTACAAGAAGTTTCATTTAAGTGTAGAAGTACAAATTTACCGATGTCTGTTCCTTACCCATAGAAGATGATAAAGGTTACTGATACACAATCAAGGATCATACATCGGTCACATCACATTAGTATTTCCGTATTGCATAGATTGAGTAGTAAACTCAATAATGTCGATATAAAATGTATCGCAAAATAAAGAGAATCTAACTCGGATTAATAAAATCGGTCGACATACGCTTTGCAACGACTAAAAAAGGATCTAATTTTTATATCGTAGTCTATTGGAATTCAGAGTTTCATCACATGACTAAAAAGTATATTTAAATAACAAGCTGTGTTTTTGCTTTCGTTCTTTTATAAGAATTTAATTTAAACGTTATCGAGTAAAAAATCTATTGACTTAAAGCATTCGAATGTTCCGACGAAACTCTAGTTCACAGCGATTGCATCAAACAAAACGAAATGGATCCTGTTTTATTATTATGATTGCTCTGACAGACATTCTTATATTATAGAAGATTTTTACGGAATTCATTAAAAATGAAGATGTATTTAGGGAACATGATTCGAATTATACAAAACCAAAGTTCTGGATTACGATCCGTATAAATGTCGAAATATATCGACTAGAAATTAAGCAAATGGTTTCGTATGATTTGAAAATACTAACGATAAGAACAAGTTTTCTAATTTCTTAGTACAAAGTAATTTGAATTTTGTTTTCTTTGAAAAATTTAGATGTAGCGTTTGAGACTTTGTTACCTTCAAGAACCTGTCTTGAGTATTTCTCAATATGTTGATCCCGTTCAATATTTATTTGACCTTTAATCGATCTAGTGACAGTGAATATCATTTCATCCAATGCACTATCAAGCAAAGCAATACCATTTTACATCTATCTAACCTGTACATATGAATACCATTTCTCTCGTTCAATAGTTTAGTTCTTTTTAAGTCATGTTACTCATGAATGAATTTTCGCATAGCTTGCATTTACACAAATGTTATGCATTTTCTTATTACTAATCATCAATTCAAAGCTTATACATTACATTTGCTTTTGGGTTGCTATAAATATCAACTCAAATTTTCATAAATCCACTTCAATTCAGTGAAGCCATGCGTCTAAGAAAACAACATTGAATACTGTCTAAAATCGATTGCATATGTTCATTTTCGAAATTCAATGTCCATCAAGAAAACTTAGTTTAGTTTTTCAAGAATACAAAAGTTAGCAAAAGAAAGATTATCTACTTTTTTTCAACTTTACCCTTTCAGATTTAAATCGAATAGACGAACTGTTAAACGTTTAATATTAGGTATCAAATGAAGTAATCGAATAAAATCTCTTAAACGACACCATTGATCTATCACTAATGTTTGTAAAGATAATGTGTGATTTGTTAGATCTAAATGGTCAAAACTCATATGACCATAATCTTGAAAGCCAAGATAACAGTATTTTAATAATGGCATTTGTTTACTTAAAATAACACGAGTCAAAGCATTAATATCTTGAGTTTGAAATGGAAATTCGGAATATAGACGTAAATAGTCTAATTCTTCTAATTTTGGTAATACCTTGTTAGCTAATAAATTTGCATGTTCTGTCTGCAAATGATATATCGTTAATGAGTGTAAATTTTTAAAATTATCAATCCATGTCACACGATCAAGAATATCATCAATATACAATGATTCTATCCAGCTATATTCAATATTTGGAAGAATATTATTGAGAAAATAATTGAATTGATCACGATTTATATATGAAAGATTGAAACGATAATGTATGCAACGCAAAAGTGTGTTGAAACGTTTATTGAGATTAAAAAATTTACGAAATAAATCGAATGGTGGAACATATTCCAAAATGAGCCATAAAAGCTCATTTGGTAAAGTTTCTAATCGTATTGACATCAGAATTAATATCTAAAACAAGGCTTTCACATTTAATAAAAATTGAAAACTAAAGTTTCTTCCAAAATTTCGGGATTCAACATAGGTCTAGATATTAAAAAAAATGAGTCGTAATTTTAAGTTAAAGATCACTGCAAAGGTTTGGGCTCTTCAAGCACCCTTTTGATTAATCAAAACTGTTGTATTTTTTTTCTTCAAATTGAATTAACTCGGGATTAGAACATTATCAAAAGAAAAAATAGAGAGACAAATAAAAATATTAATTTTGTCAATCGTCGAATATTTCAACCGGTTTAAGTGACAAAACGATAGGTTATATAACGACCGGCAGTTTCTGATGTTCGAGTAATTCGTACTACCTACAAAAATATAGGCATAAGAAGAATAGTTCATACAAAGTTTGACTCACTTGTCCACGAATTAAACCAAAATAACGGGCAACAGGATCACTGGATTGAATTCGTGGTAATTGACTTTCCTTAACTCGACTTTAACGATAACATGTAAACGAAAGGAAGAAAAACAGAATTTTAAGACAAAAAAAACTTCTTACTATCGTTGCAATAATTCTTGTTTTTCTTCTGTCGTTAAGATGACGTGTTGTGGAACAAGCTAAAGAAAATTGTCTGTCACAAAATATTAACTCAATTTTATTTAGTAGATGATCCATCTGTTGATGTTAAATTTTAATATCAGAAGATAAAACATTCACTAAAGTATTTTGAAACATTCATTATGGAACGATCGTTAATCGAATAGTGACGCAAAAAAAAAACTAATTGATCTTTGTAGAACTCTTACATTATGTTCGGTAATATTCACCAATAATTCACTTTCGAGAAAGATTTGAAATTGTACTTTATTAGTTTCTAATCCATTTACGATGAGCTATCATAAAAAGAAAATGTTCTCGTTTTATTTCAATTTAAGAATGAAAAGATGGAAGAAGAAATTCACATCACGAGCAGCTGGTGATATCCCTTTTTGGACAATAAGTATTGTACTTGTTACATGTTCCTCCTTCATTCTATTGCAATATTCTTTTATTTCGCTTACACCAACTTTTTCTTTATCCGAAAATCGTGCAACTAATGTGTTCGTCGGATCATCATTATGTGCAACTAAAATATTCAAATGTGATCGTCCTGGTTTGCCTTCACTGGAAAATATGTCAAGTAAATATTTTCCATTAAAGAAAAAAAAAAGAAACAAACCTCGGCTTATCACCAAACGTATCTTTGAATTGATCCAATGTTTGATCAAGTTCATCCTGACTTACGAGATATCCACGATCATGACACATCTTAAATTAGAAAAATGATTGAACTTCATAGAAGGTACGTTGAATTTTGTTACTTGTAAAACTGTTCGTCGAAGGCGCCACAAACTATACGTTAAAGCTTGATCATCCATTCCGTTATCTAGGCAGAAAAATAATTATATATTATTCTCAATCAAATTTCATCGAAAACTGATTTCTAAACCTTTTGTAAGAATTTTTACGACTAAACATCCTCTGATATGATTGGATATTTTCATTGACGAATAAATGACTTCCAAAGTCTTATCTAGCGACACTTCCACAACTATTTTTATTTTATTCAATGCTCGGAACTATATGCTAGATTACACGTGACTTGTTACATGCAAAAGTTTGCTTTGGTTTAATTATTTTCTATCTCTCATTTCAGATGACGACTTCAAGTATAAGAAATTTTCCGCTATTGAATGAAATTGATGAACAAAACAATGCAGATAATATTGACTGGAACACAAACGCTTTTCAAACATTACTCGTTCGTTTTTAATATTAACTATATTGTAAAGATAGACATTTTTCTGTTTAACAGACGTCAAATTTACCACCAACAACAATATTTTACTATGCTATTGATGTTGGTTTACGAAGACTAGAAAGCAGTTTATACGAAACCTATTGGGATGCTACTGCTGATGCATTAAATGAGTAATGAAGACTTATTTTTTTCTCAGGCAATACATGGATATATCTGTTGATTTATTTTTAGTTTATCTGATTATTTGTTTCGTAGCTCATCCAGTAATGATATTGATCCATATTTATATGAAGCCAAATGTCAATTATTAATGTATGCATCGATTGCAATAATCAAACTACATACTATTGTATACGTCGAATTTGATATATTTCTCGTTATGTGTATTTGTCATTTGCAATTTTTCTAGAGACGTCGATCAACCAATGAAGCTAAAATGGCTTGTGCAACAGTATGTTTATTATTATTAGAACAGAGTAAATCATATGAAACTCTATTGGTGAAAAATCAATATTCATCATGTATACATGCGATGCGTTGTCGTTATTTAAAACGAATATTTATTATCGGTAAATCATATTAAAATTAAATACATGCATTAGAAATTGTTTTTTTTTGTACTTTCTGTTGTTTGTTTTTTGTTTAGGACAATGGTTATCAACTTTATCAAAAGCACACTTAAATGATATACAATCGAATCATGAACAACATGTATATAGATTTTCCGTGAGCACTAAAATTCATTTTACGTGTACAATTTTTTTCAGATTGAAACAATGCTTGATCATCTATTTCCATCGGTGTTCTTAAGAGAAAAGATTAATGGATTTATTGATAATAGTTTGTTATGTAATCTTACTGGTGAAGATGATGTACCTGATAATGAAATTACATCAAATGGTTTTGTATTTATTCGACGTTTCCCGAAATTCAATGAAAAAAATATTGAAAAACATAGTGATCTGATGCATATGGGACTTGTGAATACGTTAAATCAATGTATGCTATAGGGAAAAGAAAACAAAAAATTAATTCATATAGGCATGATTATTCGTAATTGATCGTTTCATTCATAGAGATCTCTATCAGATTAGGGCTATCATAGGATCGATTTCGTTGACATAAATAAAACCAACGATCGATAAATTATGATATTCTAAGAATCATTTGTATGCGCCAAAATTACTATTGAGAATACGATAGAACAACAACTATTCATTGTCATTGGAAAATTTTTTCAGTAGATTTGCATTAAATAATCGAACGAGAAAAGAATTAAGATTCGTGAGTTAATGAAGTAAGTGTATACAAACTAGAACCTCTCAAGGTTAGTTCTGAAAATTGTTAGATATCCTAGAATTGAGATTGCACTTATCAATGACAACTAATGATCTACGGTTTACATCAGTCAAAAGAAAATAACTTCAATTTCATTCCTATTTTAAAAATCACTACCTTCACAAAGACATTCATTAAATAAAAGCATGAAGATCACGTGTATCGCTTCAATGTTGACTTCACTTCGATAAGAGTCGCAATAAAGCCCTTCGAATTGGTAATTCAAATTCAAAGCACAATTTAGATGATCATCATCTTATATGTTCATCTTGAGCATACGAGATTAATTATGTATGTGATGGGTTGTTTCAACGCATGCTTTTGACGTACAAGAAAATATCTAACATCAAATCAAAATCTCCTTGAAATAAAACACAGTGAGCAAAGCCTTTGTTGTTATGTATATAGGATAGATTTTGAAAAACAATATGTCAGAATATTTTCTATCTCGATTTCTATTAGCCATGCTTTACCATATTACCAAGCTGCTATTCGTCACTGTTAAATTTTGACATAATTATAATTCAAAAAACTTTATTGACTTAAGAAAAGAGGATGATCTTTTATTTTTGTATTGCGTTGTCACATAGTTAACAGAATAAAATACAAAAAAAAAATTAAATTTAATCAAACTAACTTCTTATAAAATTTTCAATTAAACCTATTACGATAAAATTGAGACGTTGTTTGACAATAAGTAAAGAAACACGTTGAATGATTAGTTAAGCATTTCAAGACATAAATCGTTTTTGTGACTTGACATTTTATAATTAGTTAGATCTTAATGAAAGGTGAGGGCTGTAAAATATTTGCCCCTTTGTATTTCCCTTCATCTTGAATGTTGAACATGAAGACTCCAACAATTTATATGATTGATGTCAAAGAAATTCATTTTTTTTATGTTAGAAGGAGAACCACGTGTAGACATGAAATTTAATTCATACTGTATCGAGTCCAAAATGATTTGTCAAATAGGTCAGATGAATAAATATTGAATTATTTATATAAAAATGAATTTATAAATAAGAACTGTCAAAAAGCGTCTCGACAAGTAAACATTTCATCAATATTAAGGTTTAAATTGAAATCATTGCTTTTTCGCTCTTGTTGAATTTCTTTTGAATTCGATGAAGTCTTATTTTTAGTGAATAAAAATTGTACTCGAAAATTAATATGTAGTATATGGACACTATGTTGTATGATAGAAGCTGATAGGGTGTCACTTACAGGTAAGCTAAATATTCAATTTGAATAATTATATAATGAACTTTCCAAAACTATTCTTGTCTAGTTCTGAATCGCTGTATAACGCGTGAACATTTTTCTACTGTGCCCATCGATTTCGAACACAAACCGATCACCATAGAGTCATTAAATGAACGAGATATTATTGTAATTGAGCAACAAAAAAAGACATCGATTTCATTGTTAAACATTACTTTGCATTGTTCATCTAGGTTTTTCTTCTCTTATGTGCACAACAAAATGTTTGTTTTTACGGTGAAGATTCAACATTACATCCATATTTACTATATTCAATATCTCATTTATGTACACAACTTCAAAAGTCTTGGTGGCAAACAGCTATTGAGAAAACGTAAAGAGTATACGATAAGTGTTCATAATCAATTTGAATTTGAATTTGTAGTCCATGTTCGGATTTTCTCAATCATCTTGCAACCATTCGTCTTGATGATGAAAGAGTCAATCAATATCCGCCTAAAGTTATTCTACTTAAAACTGCTAAAATACTTTTTAAAACAGTGAGAAAGAAAAAGATTTTCATTTGTCGAAATATAAATAACGTTGTATTTTAAGGCACAGACTGAATATGAACGACAATCTAACCATTCAGCATTATTATATGAACAGTATGCTATTCAATATTTTCAAACAGCCAAAATGACTATAAAGAATCAGTAAGACAAGGCAACATTTTCAATGGAAAGAAAAAGAAATGATACCTGTGAATATTGTAGGGAAAGCAATGATTCGTGTAAAAATACACACAGTAAATCATTTTTCTGTTATCCTCAAAAATCAATCCATGATATCAAAGAAGAGACCAAGAAATTTATTGAACAATTAATCGAAGATTGTAAAAAACTATCTCGACAATGTGATGAATTAAAAGTAAGTGTTTGCTTTAGTATTTATCTCATAGTGATGACATAACTGAACTTGTAGTTACTTCAAGAGCCAGAACCACCTATGACATCAAATTTAATCGAAGAAAGCACAGGTATTCACAACACACAAACAAATTGTGATATTTCGAAGATCAGTTTCTTCTTACATTATTTAGATTTTCATATATCATCTATTCTGAGTCGGACTCATATTGAAGTGGAAGAAAAGCAATCATCGGTACGTAAGACAATTTTAATATTTTTGAAACTATGTTAAAATGACTGATCACTGTATTGAATTCAGAGCTACCTTTTCCAGCCCAAGACGTATTAGACAAAACAACCGAACATATTTAAAACTTGAATAAAAACCAATGTAATAGAATATAGTTTTAGCTATACGAGATATATTTTTATCAAAAGCTACTAGTTACTCTCATAGTAGCATCCGAGAATATTTTAAAAATACAGTTCTAATAGATCTTTAGTTTTAACAAGTGTCAGCAGCTTTTACGTAATTTTTTCTGATTGCCGCTAGAAATATAGGCGATTAGTGACAAAAATCAAAGTTACATGATCTTTGATACAATCCAGATAATTGACATGAACAATGAAACACGGAAACAACAGTCGTTTCGTACATTTAAATAATGTTCTTACATTAGTGTTTCAGAAAGTGATATCACTATCAATAAATATGAAAACCTCGGACTTAAGTCCGAGAGTTATGTGTACTTCAAAAAGGGAATGTGACAAATCAGTCATTCGAGAATGTGTACACGGAAGAAGTATCCTGGTAAACGTTTTTGGGAAACCCCAAAACTACTGATCATCTCAGACATATCTAGGCAATTTGGTTTCTGGATGCAGTTTTTGTGCATTTTCAGACCTTTTTCAGCCAATGTTTTGTTAAAAAGTGCAATTTGGTTCAAAACTAATATCAGATTCGAAATCAGCGTTAAAAACTGAGTCAATTTTTATACGTTGTGGATAATTCTGAGAAAAAAGTTTTTTCTGAAAAAATCCCTGTGCCCCACCTCAGGGATTGTTTGGTGAAAAATGACAATTTTTTCGATAACTCAGCCATTTCTTGCCGGATCCTTCTCATCTTCGAACTCGACCTAGATATTGATGAGACAATTGTGTGCACAAAATTTCAGCTCAATCGAATGCATTTGTCAAGAGTTTTCGTGTAAACGGACGGACGGCCGGACACACTGACCTATTCTAGAGTATACTCATTTTTGACTACACAAAAACGATGAATGAAGATGTTAGTTTCATCTTTTAAAATGCTCTAGATTTTCAAAGTCGTTGTTTTTAGCAGTTTGAAGACTATGGATATTTTTAGAAGAAACTAAAGGTAATAGCGAGGATGCCTAATTTTCTGTTTCTTTTTCTAATTCGAATACAGCAAAAAAGAGGCTATATTTTTTGGACTTGCTTCAAAAAGAATTCCATGGCATGTTCATCATTCTGCTTAGTTATTTTCGGATACACTTTATACCTAACTACCTCGTAAAAGTCCTGTTAAATCAACAACAGAAGATCTAGTCTTCATCATATTGTTTGTGATACTTGTTTCGTTTCAATAAAACGGCACAACTCTTTGCAACAATGACTATGATTGTACTTTACAGCGAGCTAGAGTTACTCGCATCAAAATTTACATGTTTTGATTGGAGCGAATTACTTCAATGTTATTCTTTAGTTTTTCCGTTTCTCTGATAAGAATCATTCTTAGATGTGACACGAACTTGTATACACAATCGGAAGCGACAGCCGCTAGAAGACAAGAAAACTATGTCAAAAAGGATAATTAAGAAAGTGTCTAAACATGTTGTTGTCAATCGCAACAATAGATACAAATAGTTACTCTGATAAACATCATTGTGTAGCAGGAAGCGAAACGACACATATAAAAGCAAAATAACAAGAGAGGACTAGAACGTCTTGATACGGTAAAGAAATACAAGTACATAATAATCGATGATGAACTTGAAGAGAATAGTCACATTGATTTCCCTGAAAATAAAACGCAACTAGAACCCGATTTGATTCGATCTCTAGTAAACGTATCGATTGGAATGGCATTGTAGTTCATTGTACCTACATTTAACACATTTCATGTTGCATTAAGTACGACAAGTTTTATTGTACAATTAATACTGTAGATAAAAAGTGAAATTTTGCGGATGAAAACTTTGAAATATGTTAATACATACTTTTGACATCGAAATTGCATGTAACTTGCATGAGTATATTGCTTGAATCATGAAGAATCAATAGTTCAATGTGACAATAGAGTTTTTCTTCATATTTCATTTGACAGAATGTTGATTCAACGCTATTTGTCACATCCGCATCGAGTAAGAGTCGAGATGTGCATGTTCAAACAGTCGACGAGATAGTGTTACCACCGGTTAACACAATGCCAACGGTTCAAGAAAATCTCGAAATCGTAGCTTCAACGTTACCACCATTTGTAGATATGATATTTTCTCACATGAATGGTGTGAATCAATGGATTAATAGATTTTATACAAGTAATGAAGGAATTCAAAATGATATTAATACAATACGAGTATGTAAACGGTTGGATGTTTCTAAACAGGATTATTTGTTTATTTATCTATTTTGAAAAGGATCGTCTTGAAAATCTCAATCGAGCAACAAGTCAGATGATCTTTTCAAATGTTAAAATTCTACAACCGAATTCAACCGAACTTGATGAAACTTGTTGTTCTTCACAAGAATGAATGAAAACTGCCTATTTTTCATATTCACACGCACGTATTTACATATATTTACGACGATGCGTCTATGCATATTTGTCACCTATTTTCTATCTACATACATGTCGTTTTCCTTTTCTCTCATTATAAATATCACTTTTTTTCGAACATAAAAACGTAGCTTATACAAGATCGTATAAAAACAAAAGAACCTATCAGCATATAAAAGTAATGGCATGTGTTAAATCAGATGATTTCTAAGCAATATATTTCACACTCACTTAGATTGTTTCTCAAAGTTTTAGCATGATATTGCACAATAATTGTACTTGTTCAGAACATGCATTATTCAGAGACGCAGTTTAAGATTGTGAAATTCATTGTTTTCAATTATTGTAGTTTTATAAGTTCATCAAATGGAGAGAATTTATTCTACTTCGCGTGTCATTCGAAAATAACTTGAACAAGTGCCGATGTCGAAAGAACGTTTGCCATTGAAAACACTACAAAAATCATGGCTTTTATTCGAATAAACAGAAAGAAAGTGGTTTTGACCAAATAAAAATCGATGGACTTGAAACAGTTTTTTCGAAAGAATATTCTTTATGACGAGTTTCCTATAAGTGTAATAATTCTTTTTTTCAACTAATTAGTTTATCTTATTTATCCGTGCCGTACGTTTGGTCATTGCCTAATCGTCCAGTAGGTTACTGTATCTGCAATTCAGAATTTCTAATCCCCATTGAGTAAAGATATGGTTATGGATTTACTAATTTTCTAAGATATTTTGTCGTCCTCGAGAAGGTTTATAGAACGTTTGAAGTAATTGAAACAAAGCCATCTCTACTAAATTTGGAATCCTGCTGTTTTCTCAAATATGTATAGTTAAATTCGATATATTCTGAACCCTTGAACATTCCATTGCTGATCATCTGATTTTCAAATAATGCTGTAGTATTCGAGAACAATTAAATACTTGATTTCATCAAGATTGTTTTATTTTACAAATCGTCATGGAGAGCCTACTCCTTTTTTCCGTATGTTGGCAAGGCTGGGAAACGATGACGACGTATGATTTATGATTTAAAGATATAATTTTTTGTCTATATCATTCTCTTTTTCAAGCCTCTATGACACGTTAGTATAAAATTTAATCTTATCAAAATAGAGCATTGATAAAGCAAATATTGATGCAATTGTGATATTTCTTTTCATTGCTTGTGTTCTTTTGTTCAAGATGAGTTTTACATGGCATACCGAGCCTAAGAAATGGTCAATCGAAGCGTCGACCATTAACGTTCATACAGATGCTAAAACTGACTTTTGGCGCAAGACACATTATGGTTTTGAACGAGACAATGGCCATTTTTATTATCGTTCATTTTCAGGCGATCAATCTATAACAGCAACAGTCAATGTTCGAGGAAAATATACAACACTGTATGATCAAGGTGGCTTGATGTTACGTATCGATGAAAAAAATTGGATTAAATGTGGTGTTGAATATGTGGATGGAAATCAATTTGCTAGTGTAGTAGTTACCGTTAATGGATGGTCCGATTGGAGTATTGTTCCAATAAGTTCACCTGATGTATTAAAATTACGTGTTAAACGTGAAAAAGAAGCCGTACATATCGAATATGCTGAAAATGAAAATGGGGAATTTAAAATGATGAGATTAGCTTATTTCCCATTAGTAGACAAAGCACAATCATTAATGGTTGGAATTATGTGTGCTTCACCTGATGAAAATACACAAGGATTCGATGTACAATTTGAAGAATTAAATATTATTCAACATGATGAAAAGGATTAGTTATAATTCGATTCGATTTTTTAAAAATAAAACTAAAATCAGAGATTCAAAATAATCATATCGGGAATCGTTTGTTTTTTCTTGAAAACATTTAAGTCATAGTAAATCGATGTTTTAACACTAAAGATTCTGCACTGACATCATCATCACTATCAAGACCAAAAGACGTGTATCTAAATAGATACGTATCGAGACTGAAAATGAAGTCTTGCAAACTCTCCATAAAACAAATGGTTAATCGTGAAATCGAAAGATCCGAAACGTTTTCGAAGTAGTTGATGTTTTACAACAAAATTTATACTACAGTACAAGAGATTGGCGAGAGTTGTACAACGAATGGTTTAAAATTTGAATTACAGTTTTAAGAAAATCTATAGAAGGACTGAGATCAAGAGTCTCTAGTTCAATTGAGAATTTTTCGTACAACTTCCATAAATATTGAAACATTGCTCTACAGATACTTCACCAATTGATCATCTGGAAGACAAATATTTACTTTACACAAATACATCTTGAACAACTGTGTACCTAGTTACACATAATGCGAGTATCTTCAATACAAAACAAAACAAAGAAATACGAGCTGCATAACTAATATCTAATTTCACTACGAAGAGTCAAAGATCCATCGTCATGCTTGTATGAATTAAGACACGTGAAGAATGACAATTGTGCTTTCAATCTACAAATACGATTAAATGGTTTATATAAGAGGCTCAGTTATCAACAACGATAGTGACTTGTTTCCAGAAGAAGAAAAACAAACAGAAATGCATCTTTTACTAATATTAATCTTTTCGTTTTTGAATTTTATCAACTGTCAAACAACATCACCTCTATGAGTAAATTACTTCAAATATCAATGGATCATGACACATGTGTATGATAATACTCAATCGCCTCCATACAGTACGATACCAGTTGTAAATACAACCATAGGACGTGGTCGAACCTATTATGATTGGTCAATTCCAACTATGATTGAGTATTACTATGATATTTGGATTCTAATTTTTGAAGCAGCCAGTAATAATTTTACGTGTAATTTCTTGAATGTCAATGGAACTACTTATCTTTTTGTACCAGATCCAAGAGCAACAAGTCGACCATCTGGGTGCATTTATCAAAAAATATCGAGTCCATCAGAACCAGATTTCATATAAAAAGAAGCTGGAATTAAGTATAATGGTTCAGGTGTATTTTATACGGAACCTGTTATTTGGTGGATTCACGATGATCCAGAGGATCTAGCTAGTCCATTTGGTTATTCATTCTTTGAAAATACATGTTAATTATCATCAGTAACTGAAAAAATGATGTGTGTACCATCGCAATTCTTTTTCCGAGCTACCGCCGGTTTTGCTAGTCAATTTTTTGATGATTATTAAGTTGAGAAAAATGATCCTGTTGTCTTTAAAATACCTGACTCATGTCATAATGCTCAAGAATACGATGTTTACTATACTTACCTAAAATGTATTGAAAGTCAAGTTTAATTTTTAATAAAAAATAAATGTGAAAACTTTGGACTTATGTCCGAGAGTTATGTGTACTTCGAAAGGTGAATGTTACAAATCAGTCATTCGAGAATGTGTACACGGAAGAATTATTCTGGTAAACGTTTTTGGGAAACTCCAAAACTACTGATCATCTCAGACATATCTAGGCAATTTTGTTTCTAGATGCAGTTTTTGTGCATTTGAGACCTTTTTGCAGCCAATGTTTTGTTAGAAAGCTCCAATTTGGTTCAAAACCAATATCAGATTCGGAATCAGCGTTAAAAACTGAGTCGATTTATATACGTTGTGGATAATTCTGAGAAAAAAGTTTTTTTCTGAAAAAATCCCTGTGCCACCCCTCAGGGATGGTTTGGTCAATATTAATATCTATTGACTTTGGGTTTTTACCTTCCGATAGTCCTTTTAAATAGCTACAGAACCAGGTATTTAGGAAATCCCAACACTGCTGGTAAACTGAGACATATCTAGGCAATTTAGGTTGGGGATGCAATTTTTGTTTATTGATATGTTGAAAGGAAGGTCATTGAAAATTGACGTTTAATAGATACTCTTCCTAGTCTTTTTGTTTTTTATTTATTTTCTTTGGTGACGTTTCGTCAACGATGTTGACTTCTTCAGACCATAAAATGTAATAAGTAAGCACACACAACCACACTTTCTCTCTCTCTCACACCTACGCATGTCAGATAAAAGAAACATTTAAATTATATATATTTTTCTATACATAGTGGAACGAACAAGACGGTGACACTGGCCGAAGCAACTACTAAGTTATCTTCGTTCGGTCCACTATGTATAGAAAAATATATATAATTTAAATGTTTCTTTTATCTGACATGCGTAGGTGTGAGAGAGAGAGAAAGTGTGGTTGTGTGTGCTTACTTATTACATTTTATGGTCTGAAGAAGTCAACATCGTTGACGAAACGTCACCAAAGAAAATAAATAAAAAACAAAAAGACTAGGAAGAGTATCTATTAAACGTCAATTTTTGTGCATTTTCAGACCTTTTTCAGCCAATGTTTTGTTAGAAAGTGCAATTTGGTTCAAAACCAATATCAGATTCGGAATCAGCGTTAAAAACTGAGTCGATTTATATACGTTGTGGATAATTCAGAGAAAAAAGTTTTTTCTGAAAAAATCCCTGTGCCACCCCTCAGGGATTGTTTGTTGAAAAATGACAATTTTTTCGATAACTCAGCCATTTCTTGCCGGATCCTTCTCATCTTCGAACTCGACCTAGATATTGATGAGATAATTCTGTGCACAAAATTTCAGCTCAATCGAATGCATTTGTCAAGAGTTTTCGTGTAAACGGACGGACGGCCGGACACACTGACCAATTCTAGAGTGTACTCACTTTTTGAGTACACAAAAACGAAAGATAATTAGTAGATAACTATTTCAGCGATGTCATTCTAATAATTAGATCCACTACGTAGTAAGACATGGTAACACAATACCAAACAGAGTTCTAATGCAAAAATAATAATATTGTATTTCTTTGACATTGTACGCGGTCTACTTGAAGACAATAGAACGATCTTCCTATCGGTTTCATCTTAATCATATCAATGTCACTTGTTAGTAGAAAACAAGCTTGTTAATTAATGTATTTTCTCAATGGCACTATAAAGTTCATGCCTTCACAGTCCTAATGTACGTACTTATTCTAGGGTAAGGAAGAAAATTGTGTTTTGCAAAATGAAATTCAGTGCAGAGAGAGAATTGTAAATGTATTTAACGATCATGACATGATTAGCTTAATCGGCATAAGAAAAAGGAATGGCAATTGTTAAGATCCAAAAGTGCTTGAATGAAAACATTTTCAATCATAATTACATGTAGCAGAGCTCCCATGTAGACTGTATCGAAATTGCTGGCCGTCTGATTCGTTTACTTGCATATGAAGTTTTTATTATTTTTAAATCATGACTTGTCTTTTCCCTAGAAAACAGAATCCTTGGATTTAATTATCGTTGATGACAATTTAATACGTATGTCATTGCACATACGCATGTACTAAGAAGGTGATGACGTCTAAAACGAAATACATATCCAGGTGAGCAAAAACCCCTAGTCAGATTCCTAGTCATAATGTATAATCTAGACTCATACTTTTTTCTCAAAAAGTCTCAGCAGATGAAGATTGATTTGTCGGGCTCATACAGTTAGCTTTACAAAAAGTCGCTAATAATCGAATTATAAGTCTTTTTCAATTCTGTAGATATAGTACAAACTCATGTGGAAAATTTTTAACGAAATAATAAAATGTGCATAGATGGGCAGTTGTTCTTTGTCCTCAAAACAAACATATCAATTATCTTAGATTTGTAATTCAACTATTATTCGACATTTTTGCTCCAGGATCCTCCAATAAAAGAAATTTCCAGAATATTTAACAAGATGATTCCTCCATAGTTGAAACCTTTGATCCAATCGACATTTTCAAAAATATTAATCCCTATTTGAATCCGAAAAATCTGCTGCAATTCTTTCTGCCATTCCAAGAGCGCAGTATACACAAGTGAGATAATCAATATGGTAGCGACTGTGATACTTAACTATCTCAAATCTGATTTCATTGATAGTTCCATCTTTAAAGAATTTGAGTAATCTCAACATTCTATGAACTTCATTACCATATTTTAAAAATTCGAAACTCACTTACATGCGATGATAATAATCGTATGGAATCATATTTTTGTAAAAAGAAAAATGTTCGAAAACTTTTGTTACACTTACCTTGAAAATTCGACAGAGAAACGAAAGAATATTTATTTTATATAATTCTTTTTCATAATCTATAAGAGGATAAATCATTTTGAGTTTTGAATGTGTTACTTATCATTAATTATTTGGTTCAATTATCTGACTTGAATATCAATCGACTTCGGACGTTAGAATTTACTATTTAACAAAGTATAATACTCAAATTTACGAGAGGAATTATTTTTATCGATTTATAACTTCATATCTTCCAGCAATTAATATTTAATGTTCAAATTCAAATCAAGTAATATGAAATGGAATACATTTTAATGAGATATCTCTTTTCTTCTGAAAAACAAATTCATTAATAGAATGAAATCTGAACATTAATTATGATAACATAAATTTGATTTGTTCTTAATATTTATTATTTTTATAACAGAATATAAAATTAATAGTGATTGATTTATTTACTAAGAAAAATGATTTTTTTTCATTATTATCTTGTTCTAAAATTGAAATTTGAAGAAATTTTGAATAAAAAGTATTCTTCTCATTCAAACGAATTCAATTAGAGCTTAGCCAATCATGTTTATTCAAAGAAAACTTTTTCATTGATAAGATTTTTTTCTAAGACGCTACTAGCGTCTATCTAGTGATACATCGATTTCCTTTTATGAAGAGCTATGTGAATTTTTAATTAATTGAAAGAGATTATAGTCATCATGTGGACCTATTAATTTCATGTTGCTCATGTAGTAAGATAATAAATCTTGTTTTATCATACCTCAGGATCTTTAGCTAGATATATTGGCAAACGTCTATGATCATTCAGAAGGAAGCTGCCCAACAGGACCCTATCGGGATTAAATGTGTTTTGAGCACTATAGAATATGACAACTGAGCACCGAATTAATTGTGTGTCAAAAGAGCACCGATTGATTTACACGTGAAATGAGGACCAAATTGACAAACAATATAAATGAGATAAACTCATTTAAAGCCGATCGAACTTGCAGTATGTATGGTGACAAGTATCGCTTTGTAACAAGCACAGCGCGAATCAATTAATTCCATGACTATTAATTTATGAAATCCAAAGGACTTATGCTTCACATATAAAACAATAGTAGTAAATTCATAAGAATTTCTGTCAATCAAGGCAAAATGTCAAACGATGAATTTCACGTTTTAAATCTCGTAAAAACTCTCGATGAGGCTAATGCAATAGTACAACAACATCAAGTATCTAAGTAACGTTGCACAAATTTCACTGATTCTACTAAATATTCATATAGTTGTAGCCAATATCGGAAATATCCATTATGCTGATATGAAATACAAGTTTACGCTCCCGACAATATATTAATAACAATTCTTCATAATATTAATAGTTATTGTTTCATTATTGTATTTATTATCTATCTATTGTTTCTTCTTTTCTTGTAAGGAGCATTGTTTTATTGTACTCACTTCACGTGTAATTAAATCGGTGCTCAATAGTCTTCTTTTTCGGTGCTCTTTTCGCATACAATTAAATCGGTGCTCAGTTTTCATATTCTGTGGTGCTCAAAACACTTCTCGTCCCCCTATCGGATGCCAAGATTTTCAACAGGATTCTGTTTGAACTTGTCGGAATCCTTGGTATTCCGACAGGACCTATGGTCATTCTAACATCTGATAACTTTCTGTTAAAATCGAATACCAAGGATTCAGACAATTTTCAACGGACTCCTATCAGATCCAATAGTTTTCCGACTGGATACAACGGGGTCCTTCAGTCGGATCAGTCTTAATGGATCGTCTGTAAAATTTCTTGTCAAATTTTTCAGACCCAAAGCTTCCATTCATTATTCATCATATATATGATTGTTGAAAGCTTCACAAATAAATCAATTTTCATATGATATTTCGTTGCTTTTTTTATTATCATAGTCCTGGTTTGCAGACACATCGACAAATCAAGTTAATTTTTTTCATAAAATCCTTTATTTCATAAAAAGGAATTACATAAATTGAAAGAAAAATTCGTTCATGATTTTCTACCGAGTGTTATTTGTTGGGCTAATTAAAGCAGATAATTCATCATCATTTTTTGATTTAAATGAACGATAGCTGGCTAGAATGAGTAATGTTGCAAGAAAAACAATAAATAACATTGAACAAAGCATAGTCCATGTTGATTGCAATAGAATACCGGCATACAATGGACCAACGATTGTTGCGACATTTATAACAAAACGTTGAATACCTTGGCCAATACCTTGTTCATCGGCATTAGTTTGCTGTGTAAATAAACTTGTACTTGTAACGACAATAAGTGGTAATGCAAGAATATCCAATGCCACAAATATGAGGAAAATAGGTAAGTATTTTTGTGTGCCTGCTTGTGAAAAAGGTAAGATTACAACAGCAATAAGACATGCTAAACTGAGAAGAATATAACCGAATAAAAGTATGGATTGATCAGAACATTTTTTTGTTATATAATGCAATACAATATAGACGAGTGTTATTTCAATACCAGCTACTGCAAATAACACTGATACTTGTAACTCATGCCAATTAAATTGTCGATTTGTAAACGGTGTTAATGTTGTTTCAAGTGCTGTTTGATTGAAATATGCAATAAATGAAGTAATTAATAAAACCTAGAATACAATCCAAGAATTACAGAATTTTAATGAAACACGACTTCAAAAAAATGTTCATGTGTGACAGTAAATATGGATCGTGTCTACTCCTCTTTTAGATCATGCAATAGACATTCTAAGGAAAACGGATGCTTCGCATGATAAACATTGATCCAGGACCAATGACATTACATCACTAACATCTCGTTACCACTTCGTTATTGGATTTCTGAAAGATTAAGGAAGATTATGGTAATGAAATATTGCTCAAAATAGTTATAATAACATAATTTCGTTGTAATTATTATGAACAACAAAATCGCATTTCATATTTGAATCTCATCCGGGATTACACAAATAACCTTTCTTTTTGAAGAAATCCAAAAATCTCATACTAGATTTTTTTGCAGAAGATAAATAAAACATGTGACACAAATATTCATAGTATTTTTGTAAATTTTAAGTCAATAGAAAGTATATGACCAGATGATGTGAAAATACTATTTAGAATTTAATCAAGAAAACAGAACAAGATCATTTTTAACGAACAACTATTTATTACATACTATTATCACCGGTTGCTTGCATAGTACATAACCACGTTTCAATGCTTGTCCAAATGAATAACCACTCAAAGAATTTGGTTTTGATTTATCATCGAACTATAATATATACAAGTTACCTGCTTATTTTCTTTTCATGTCTATTCATCAAAACTTTACTTTTGATACAGGTAGATCAAAAAAGAAAAAAAGAGTTAAAATTGCCAGTATCAACCATAGAATTGCCATAAGCAAACCAGGTGAATTATGCATGGTTACATGAATTCCAAATAGTATAAAATTCATTTGTTTTAACAATATTGTAAAACATGGACCTACTAGAAGACCGATTTGACGGCAACCTGTAAAACAACAAACAAACATTTTGTCAAAGTTTTCTTTTCATGTTTGTATTCGTATTTTAGTACCGAGTATCTTTGATAAAAGTTGAGTACGGTTTTTAGCTGTTGATCGTCTTGAGATTTCGGCCAATAATGGTGGCTGAAACATATTAGACAATACTTGTATGTAAGATAAGCGCTATTCGAAATCAGAACTTATCGAAAGACATCTGAAAACTAAGTTCGAAAAATATCGATCTTTTTAAAATGGAAAAATAGACGCAATAAACATAAATTTAGTATGTCGAAGACTTCGATTACCAAAACTTGAATTTCGAACGAAACATGCATCACATTTAGCAACATCGGGTAAAAAAAATCTGCATCACACAGTATTATAAATAGTTTAGAGTAATTTCCATCAAAGTTCGAGATGGAGAGATTTATGCGTATAAGTCTTTTTGTAAAAACTATGATTACATATGATGACAGTAATTTGACGAAAATCAATTGAATATATTAATCGATACCGTCTTTTATAATGGTTCTATGTACAGAACTTCTCGCATGTGAAATCGAAATTTTCACTATGAAATTCATAAAATGAAAATCTAAATCTCTTACATTTTGATATTGTACCACAAATGTATCGATTTTCTTATTATGTAAACGATGTTCTTCAAGAAGCATAGCTATGAATTGGGTTCATTTCAAATTCTTTGGTGTACTCTAGCGTTCTCAGATTAGTTTCTGCTAAAAATCATCCTCTTCCTATTGTGTCAAAAACATAGGTATTTCAATGATTTCTAAAAAAATTATCAGAAAAATTTCGAGTTATCAACATTTTAAAAGAATCCTCTTACCACTAAACCCATGCCGATACCAGCAATTAATCGAGAAATAACAACAATGTAAATGTTAATACCAATAAAATAAAGTAAATTACCAATTATCTTAAACATGATACCAAATAGAACAAGTCTTTTTAATGAAATACCAATATCATTAAGATATCCAAGTACAATACCAGCAATGGCACCTGATAAAGCAAACACCGATAAAAGTATACCCATAACGAATCCACCATAATGATAATGCATAAATGTATTTATATAACCCCAAGCTGTTGGTAAAATAATTGCATAGTCAATACCTAAAAGTAAATTTTCTCGATTATAATATATTGGACAAAGAAAAATAAACCAACAAATCATCTTACCGGTTAAAAGAGCAATTAAAGCAATAATTAATAGAGTTGATATTCTTTCTCGACGTTTGATTGGTGTTAATGTGTTCATACAATTTTCTGAACTTGAACTAATACTTTGGCATTCATCATTTTTCAATGTTGAACTTTGATTTTTTCCTATTGAACTAGAAGATATTTGTTGTTTTGGCGCATTATCATTTTGTTCTAATAGTTCGTGACCTTTGTCTTCATTCACCGATTGTGCTAGTTGTTGTTGATAATTTACATGATCCGTATTCATGATGGATTATAAAAACAACAAGAGTGAAAACTTCTAGAAGAAAGAAATAGGGTGCATGCTTGACAGACGCATAATAGTCGAAGAAGAAATCAAAACGAACGTATTTATTAGTATAATTTACTGATCTTCTTCTTTTTTTTGTTCTCATCTTGGGCTTACATCTCAATCATCGTAGTAAATATTCCTTATAGAATACTAATTCATAAATCTTGTCGATCGATGAAGAAACACAACTGAATCTCACTGGGAAAAAAGTTCTCTGTCGAAATTCTAATTATTTTTTATCCAACTAATCAATATTCTTATACGAAATATAACTCTTGATAATTTATTCTTTGTTCATTTATTTAAATCACTAATTATTGCCTACATGAACAAGAGAATTTCCTAGATAGACACTCATTATATAGTACTTTGGTCTTGACAAATAGAATAAATCAACGATGGAAATCATTAACATAGCAATCGTACAATGAGGTAAGGTAAAAAATCTATTGATAGCCGATTGATCTCCATTAGAAAACTTTAGTCAATGAATAATCATCAATAACATCTGTACTTGTATCACATGGCATGATCATGAAGAGATTTATTTTCTGTTCTTCGATTTTAAGCCTCATAACACTGTGTATTGAAGAATCGATGAAAATGAGATTCGTTCTCATACGTCTAACAGAATGTTTTATTTTTCCTCTCTGTATATGGCTACTATTATAACTTTGAATAACTGTGATGCATGAGAGGAAGAGAAAGAGTTAGAGAACGCATACATAAAGCGATGACTGGCGATGGCTTAAACAAGAAAAAGGATAGAAAGGGAGAGACAACATCATTGCCGCCATCGTATCAAATAAAAACACAAAAAAAACTTGGAATCCAACGCATGTCATTCATTATCAGTAGAGCAAGAAGGAGAAAAGATTTTGTCAACTATGAATTTCTATCATTCTGATTAATCTACATACACTCGAATGGCTAAATACGTTACAATTATTAGTAAATCGAAGTTCGTACGATGATAGAAGGGAGGTAAAGAAAGTTTCTCCTTTTTTTATGATAAATTGGCAAACAGAAAAAATTCTAGAGAACACAGTTAAAATGATTTCCGTTTTCTTATCACTGTTTTATGCTAAGGAAGTCGCTTTGGTCAACAACGGACGTACATGAATAATTTTATAAATAACTGTTTAAGATAATATAACTGAAAAAATTCAGGTTTTTGTCTTACGATCGCACAGAATTTATGTATTTGTTCAAATAAATAACGAGGTTATGTGGAACTAAGCAAAGATGAAAGTGCTAAGTAATAAAGTATCATTAAACATAACCTTTAAATATTTGAGTATCTCTAAATTTTCTTCGTACGTTGAAAGGTCTTTCATGAATTTATTTGTTTTCACTTGATAATAGAACAGAAAATATACATTCTATTTATTTAAATTGAATTCAATAACAGTTATTTGATTTTATTTGACAAAGTAAAAATTAAAAATCTTTCGCTATATTACTTTGTAAATAAATATTTTCTTGTAGATTGAATAAATTTTGTTATATGCAACATAAACTCGAATATATGATCATGTGTGCAAATAATCATTTATAACAAAGAATTAGATTGGTTATTGATCACAATAAAGAAATTCCACAAAACTGAAAAAGATGTGACAGATGCTTCCGATCCAATTAAATGGAAAGATAGATATTTTATTGTTAACATAATCCATGGAGTCATGTTGAATATCATGATTAATGCAAATAGATGAACAATTTTACTACTTTGCCGTCGATCGTATTTACATAATTCTATGTGATGATAACATTCAAGAGTCACTTAATGATCATAGTATTAATTATTAAAGTATTTAGATAACCTTAAATCTCCATGAGTGATCTATCTTGATAATCTCTTTCAGACTTGTGAGCTTCACCTGTTGAACACGCCAAGACGGGAATCCGAAAGTTGTGGACGACGAAAATTACGCACGAAACATAAAACTTTAGTTTCGTGTTAGAAAATAATCAAAATAACAAAATATATAGGGAACATTCGAACATTTTCATTCGAAATTGAATATGAACTATGGTGAGAGATGTACAATAGGTAGAGATGATTATCCTGTCAAATGACTAACGAATTTTGATCAATCAATAATTGACCCGATCGATATTTTGACGCAATCAAGTTCAGCTCATTTTTGAGAATGAAAATCTTACCTATAGAAGAATAGAGAAGAGCATAAACTATAAGATTTGATTGCTCTCTACATTATTCAGTCGTGTCTACTGCTGTTCAATTCACTACTCCTGACGCCACATCCACCCTATGTTTGAATTTATGATTTAAAAAATAAAATAAAGTCAATAATATTTTTTTCTTTTCTTTCTTTAAATATTTGATAACGTTTAATGGTTCGTGCACAACTTTCGTAGAACCCCGCCAAGACATAATCCATAGTACTATAGTCATACGCTTGAGGAGGATTAATGAAATGATATTCAGAGATATTTCTCCTCACAACACATAAATATACTGTAGTCATTTACACACACTATCATCGGATGCCTCTGATACATACATAGTTAATGACAATTATTAAGCAAAACACTCGCAAAGAATATATACACATGGTTTTTCATGATGATTACATGTATATCAATCAAATAATCTTTTCAATCATCAACAATAGGATTTTTATCTAAGTAAATAATTTCAAATATCAACACATGCTGCTGTCTCGTATTTTTAAGTACAAAGGTTTTTTACACACGTGTTATTACGTGATCTATATCAGCAAGAAGTTTGAAATATTTCTATAAAAAATAAAATATGTCCTCTTTAAATGATTCTGAAACGCGTCATCGTCGATAATAATTTATATGATAGATGAGGAAAAATAACGTGAAGTCAAATAAATAGATTTGATTGTTCTTTAGGACGGCTTGTTGCTGTATATTATAACATTAAGAACATTTTGTAACACTCGGTATAATACAATTATACCTGACTCAGTTTTATTCTCGAATATCATTCGTACGGTAAACACATATTTCCAAGTGACTACCAAACAGATACGTGCCTGTGTTTTATTTATTGTACAATCGAACATACCAGCTTGATTTTGTCCGAAATCGAACAAACACATTGTAGCGATATCAATAATTTCAATATCTTCTATGCGAATCCGTGGTAGAATGATCTATTTGAGGTGGAAAAAATATCATTTAACACTGTCAGTTAACAGTTTTTCTCTCGATACATTAGAAAAATACAATAAAATTTCAAACACTCAAGTGAAACATTACATGTTTTATCAAAATCCGAATCTGTTGTTTTTATATGTTAAACTATTTTATAAGTATTAACGTATTATTTTACTGATCAAAAATGGAGTAGACACTTAAATAGTAATCATAATGGGAATTCTGAGTGAATCGAATATTTTTCATTTCTAAACCTCTCACAAGTACTTGTGTATGCTTTCAAGAAGCGTTTCATTTCGATTGTAAGTATTTCAAACATAGAGAAAAACTGCAATCTATTTCTTTACGAGTTGTAGAAAATATGTCATTAGATAATGATAAAGTGTCTCAAGATGAACCTGAATACTAAATATTTACCCATTTTGAATGATGTTTTATAGAAAAATGACTACTATGACGAATAAAATTTCATGCCGTGCTATTCAGCATCATAAATTTTGTGAATAAAATCTAAATAAATTTGGAATACGTTTTTGACATAATTATTTGGCTATGCCATTAATCAACAATGAACGTCAATAATTGACAAAGTTTATCCTATGGAAAATGCATAGAAATATGACATGATTTTTTCCTTTACACAATTATTTGCTTCAATTCTCTCATTGATTGTTTGCAACAACAAAACATTATGTTGGCATTGTATTCTGAATCGGAAACTTTCATCGATGTATATCTAGCAACATTGACTGACATCATGTGTTGTTTGTTGGCTAGTATTACTGAAGAAACAGAGCATATAGTTCGATTAGGTTTCATATGCCAAGAAGAATATTTTCAGACTTTGTAGCAGATCTCGTGATATGTTTTGTTTTGGTCTTTTTTTGAACTTGACCATGAAATTACGAAGCTTGTTGATTTTCAAAAATAAAGAAATTCTTATGAGTAGATCGAATAGTTCTTTGGAGAAGAGATCATTCACTTGAATCAATAAAATCATACATACTGCAATAGACGCATGTAATTCTTTGAACGTACTTTAATGAAAAAAACTTTTATTTTGAATCTATCATGCTCTCTATATAGATCGAATATGTCAATCAAGCAAGAGATCTCTCTCAAATTTTCCTCGGATTACATATGTCAGCTGACTTAAAAACACTTGTGACCGCTACTATACATGGTTTCATTCGACAGAAATATGTTTTCTATATGAGACGTAATTAATTTTGTTTTCGTCTTTAAAATTTTACTTGAACATGATTGTAAAGCTTCTCGGTTCATACTAAACCATTATTACTCTTGAATAAGTAATATGAAGTAGACAGTGAAGTTTTTAAGGTATACTTGATACATTTTACTTTTTAATATTTGAACATGTCTCACAGTTGGTTGGTCACCAACAAATGCATAAAATCGATTGCGTTTAGATTGTTGTTTCAATAAAACATCAACTGAGAACTACTGAATATTGATAATTCCATGAAACTAGTAAACATTATTCGAGAGAGTTAAACTTTTCATTTTCATAATTATCATATACTACATGATAAAAGATTTCTGTCGTACTTTGTTACGGTATCAATTTTAAACAAGATTCAGTGAATAATTAAATTGAATTTAAATTGAAAAAAGAAATGTTCACACTCTTGTCATATTGACTGTTTTTCTATTTTACTCTATATAGTTTTTAAGAAATTTGACTCTTGAAATTCAATAGAATAAGGAATATTTGTAAATTGTTTCCTTAATTTCTCGAACAAGATCGATTTCAAATAAGAAATTTAATATTTGTGTAGAATATATATTTTTTTGTTTCTTACATCCCAATATTATATTTTACACACATCGGTACTCTTCAGCAAAGGAATTCAATTGAATCCTATGCAAGACAATATGCATCTAATGATCAATGTAATCTTATGAGAGAGAAAGTAAAGCTGTGTAAATAAAAGGAAATAAACAAAAGGCGATGGGTATCTTTGCGTAATGCGATACTATGTAATCAGACAGTACAGAATTAGATTATGCTTTTGCGTTCATAATGATTTGTTGCTCTCACTGTTTATGATACAACCATTAAAAAAAGAATAATTCTCCTTTGAGCATATCGAATATTTCATATGCAGTTCGTAAGTTACGATTTAAAATGCTGCTTTACTCTGGTATTTTTCATTCAATCATGGAATGCTGTTTATTTCACAAGGTACTCGTCATCGATTTATGTTGATGATTAGTTTTACTCTGATCACATGGACAAACAGATCTTTCAATGAATTCCATCATCAATTTAGTTCCATCCTAACTTGGTAAGCAACACTTCAATTATATTAAACACTGTCGATAGATCTTTCTGTATTTCCAAATTTAAAATGATTATCATTCATCAAGTGTATGTTGCTTGTAATGAATGTATTTTTATAAGGGTACAACCTTTATGCGATAATGGAATAGTAAGATATGTATAGCAACGCGTATCTTCAAATTGTCTAAGCAAAATATGAACTGGCAAGACTTGTATATTACGTTGATAGGTAAAATAAGTTATTTTATACTCTCATATATTAATAAGACTCGTTTAAAGAACACAATAGGTTGTGCAATGGACATTCTCTCGAAATGAAATATTTATATTTTCTTGATAGTTAACTTGAATATTTTAAGTTTATTACCGCTTGAATTAATTCATTAGCATTTCTTGTCCTTGACTGTACAAATGACAAACGATTCGATATAATCTATGCGTTAGAAAGCTATGTATATATATGTATTATTTTAATAATCGTCTAAAATTTCTTCGTTCTGTTCTCAACACTTTTTGTTTGGGCTATGTATCGATTGAGCTTTTCAATTTGATGCACGACTCTAACAAGAAATGCGGAGAAAAGAATTGTACAAAATAAATACGATTATTTGTTATTTAAAGTCTTCGTCTTCAGGCAAGGACCAGTTTTGAATAGTAAGTCATCCGTAAGTGCACATTTGGTATGAATGCTAACGGATGAATTCAATCAACCTATCATACCCGAATTAACAATTAAAGAAAACTATAAAACTTAATTTTAACAAGCTCTCGATTCGAGTTTTTAACGAACTGTGTCGTTCTATGTTCAAATGAAAATAGCATTGAAACGATGCAAATAGTAAGAAAATTCATTTAAAATGTCTTATATTTTCACTTATTAAACGATTGTCAATTAACTTAGATTTTAATCAGTTATCTTATTCACAAATATTTTTTTCTCTGAAGCATTTCGTAATATAATTGACTATGTAATAAAAACTTTATCGAACTGTCGTTTGAAACGACCGCGTCGATCGGTTAGAAAATCAATGAGTTCTGAACCGTACTGTTCAAATAAAGACCATTTAGCTTTTTCTTCTGCTGCTTGACGTCGAGACTGGTTAGAATTATCACTACCAGCCATCGCGTCAGATAATTGTTGGAAGAAAGTACTCGTTCTTACATCGTCTGTGAAGTGTAAACCACTTTCATCGAATCGACGTAATGGTTGAAACGATTCATCCCCTTGCCTTGGCTTATGTAAAGTTTGTATATCATCGACATGGCAAGGAGCATAGACAACTGGTCGTTGGTTTTGTCCATTTGATTTCGTATCAATTAATTGATCTTTCCTACGACTGAGGAATTTCTGCACGTCATCCACTGTCATTTCTAAACAATCATTTAAGGAAAATTAATAAAAGTACGGTTCTTAGTACATTATCATGAAAGAATATAAACCGTACTTTGCAGTAAACGATAAACTTCAATAGCATCTCTTTTCGGAGGCATCTTAGTAAATGGATCACGTGGATAATTATCAGCCAAATCAGGTATATAAGGATTTGGTTGAGCGTGAGTTGATGTATTCCATCGATTCATATTTAAAAATGATTTTGGTCGACTACGCTTTGGTATATGGGATTTCTCGGATGGAGTTTGACTTATCGTATGTTCATTACTAATACTCGGTAGTATTGTTTGAAGTTTTGCTTGTTCTCTGTCTTGATCCTGTTGAATGATGGGAGTCAATCGTTTCTCACCGAAAAATATCGTATAAAATATATGCAACGAAAAACAAAAGATATACACAAATGCTAAATATTTACTTTCTTGTTTTCTCTTTGGTAAAGCAGATCCTGTGCCTACATCAACTAACCATTGGTCGAATTTTTCCTATATATTTAAATTGAATATTTTCTGAAATATGACTGAAGAAGAATTAAACGATGACTAACATCACTCTTTTCTTCGAATAAAATAGCATGTTCACGTTTGATTTCAAGTAAAATATCAGCCATTTTTGTGTTACGAGATAAAAGACGTTCTTTAGCTGATAAATGTTTGTTCTGATGCCACATGGCAGCTGCAAGTAGTTTAGCACACTTTTTGTTTCCCCATAATTTTGCAAGATCAATAGGTAATTGTTTACGGCAATCTTCAGCATACACATCAGCATCATGTGCAAGTAAAAGCTCTAAACATTGTACATGACCTTCGGAAGCTGCTTGGTGAAGAGGTGTTAATTGATCATCATTGATTCTATTAAAAAATATATTTTGAAAAAGAAAACTTTAGTTAATTGAATTAAAATGCTTCCTTTTGTTTTACATGTTTATGGTTGCTGCTTTTTCAATAAGAAATTTTAAGCATGGAAATGAACGTGAACCTGTTTCTTTTGATATACACAAATGAATCGGACGCCAGCCTGTTAAGCTTGGTGTATCAACATCAATATGAACTGTATCGACAAGATATGTTAAACAATTAAGTCGACCATGTAATGCAGCAAGATGAATAGGAGCAAGACCCTGTTTAAATACAAAGCAAACAAAATAGTATTATGAATGAACGATCTCTAGAGATTATGACATCTTTTCCATATGTTTGTTCAGTACTTGTTACTTCACCATGCCCGATGGGTCCATCTCGTATGCTTTGTTTCAACCATTGTAAATCCCCAATGGCTGCTGCCATACAACTATCACTAACAGCTCGATTTTTAGCATCAACAGCTGATTTCGATGACCGTGATGATCCACTGCGCTCAGTAACTGGGCGACGTTGTTGCTGTTGTTGTTTAGCTGTTGGCAAATAGACTTGTCCATTCGTAGGAACAATGAATGGTTGTGTGTTGGGATCGAGACGAGTATCACGATGTAAACGAATATTGGATATGTTCTCGTCGGACAACATTTTTGTTTTTGGTTTTATCTCTATAAGAAAAACAATCTTCTAGTTGCAAAGAACTGAATTTTCAACTTGTTACAATAAATTGAAGACTCATTTTATTTAAATGTCAAGTAAAATCAATGCTGCTGGCAAATAAGGCAAATAAAAAGCATCAATGCTCTTTTTATTATATAAAAATTTCAAAGGAAGAAAACCAAAAGAAAATAAATAAACATTTTCAATTACAAGCAAAGTAATACAGAATCAAGGACGATCGAGTTAATAAAAAAAATCCAACATCAATTGTCGTGTAGATGACTAAGATATGTACAAAATAAATCTATGTAGTGTTCGTGTAGAAAAATAGTAAATCAATATATCGAGACATAATATATTCGTATTGATTTACATATCACTAATCTATCATGTGTATGGAAATTAACTATTAATTATTGAAACGTAGTTGAAACAAATTTTTCGGAGGTAAATTTCTTTTTATCGAAAATATAAATGTCACACTAGTTCTTTTTTCGCTCGGAGTATCCATTCATTTATTTATTTTATTCATATTAAGTTTTATGTTATTCTATTCTCGATCCAGGAGTAAAGGAAAAAAATATTTCGTAATGTCGTCCTTGTCTGTAAAACATGTAATTCAGTAAACTAGAATATCCAGTTACACATTTCGTGATCAGGTTTGTATAGCAATTTAAAAAAAGACTATCTTTTTCTATTCTCAATAAAGCTTACATTTATGTACACATGCTAACGTTGTTACCTACTGTGTGTTTACTTTCAGTTACTCCCCCTCCCTCTCTCAGTGCCACCATTATTTAACGCTTACCAACGTTACTCGTTCAGTACAAATAAAATTCTATTCGATGATGTGAGGAGAAAATGTTGCTTTCCTTTCTTTCTCTTTGTTGCTTTCAAGTTGTTTTCAGTGTGGTTGCCATGCATTTTACTTGCTGCTGCTCGTGTTTCGGCAGCATCCAATCATCCACGATGATGTCCTCTCATACGGAATCCGTCAAAATAATCAAGCACATATTCATTTTGACAAATGACAGAACGAAAAATTCTTGCTGCTGAAAATAAATGATGGAATCCTATCATGCATTCGCATTTAGATGTAGATGTGACCTCAAATTAGGAATATATACAAAGACGCAGATGGGAGAAAGAGAAAAGAAGTCAAGAAACAAAGAGAGAGAACAATTTCTAGCTCGTTGTTTCGCATATGTCATTTATCACTATTTTTTCTTCTAATGATTTTATCAAGTATTATGTACTGATCGCTTGTTCTCATGATGTTTTGTATGTTACTTCGAATACTATGACTTCTCGACACACAAAAAAAGAGAAATAAAGCGAAACTACAGTTTGCAATTTGCGGATTCATTTCGTACAGATTCGAACAAATCATGTAAGGTATAATTATATTGGAGAAATATACGAATCCATTCAAACTTAATATTTCATTTAAAAATTCATATCGTGAACATACGACAAGTAGTTGAGTATGCTTACAATTTATGTTTGTTTTAGACATGCGCAAAGTATACTGGCGTCGATTATTAGTTCCATTATTTATACTAATATTTTCATCTTTCATTCTTCTTTTTTTTACAATTCAATGTCGCCATAAAGAAAAAAGCACCATTTCATTTATTTATGAACAAAAAACAGCTGATGTGAATTCATCGCAAAATATTCTTACATCAGTATCAACAGTTCCTTCACGTTACATCGTTGTACCCTATCAACAATTCGTTCTTCGTACATCTATTTCATGTCGATCTTTTACGCTTGATAATCCACGAAAGAATCTAGCAAGTTTTCATCCAAAATATTCCAACTATTTGCGTGGTTCGTTTCATCATGTTATACCACATCCAAATATATCATATCAGGATATTGAAAACTTCTATACAAAAATTTTAGTCAAAAAAAGGCAACACGTTCAATCGATTGAAACATCATTTGCAAAAAATATTACATTCACTAATATTCCTTATGTATTTCGAGGTGGTATGTGGCATCCTGTTGGAATAACATCAGCTCAACGTACAGCTATATTAGTACCATTACAAGGCCGAGAATATAATGCTAAGACGTTTCTTTTAAATATGCATGCATTTCTTAGACGACAGCTGCTTACTTATACAATAATATTTATCGAGCAGGTAAAAGAAAAAATCGGACGTACATGAATTCAATGCTAATTAGGATCAAGAAAAATTTATCATCATTTTTCAGTTTAGCTATGAGAGTAAAAAAAACAATGTGTAATAGATTCGATTAACAAACATGTCAGCAGGTTTCATTAGGTAGTTATATAAGGTGGAAAAAATACAATGGTATCTATCTTGGGGCGTTGACTTTTGTTTCATCTGCTGTCTGTGCATCGATGATATACACGCTAATTGATTTGGACAAAAAATCATTGCTTCGGGTATTGTTAATGGAGGACTATTATTATTGCTGAATGAATATTAGCGATTTCAAAATACGAGTAGAATTTCGAATACCGAAGATACTGATGTATGTAAGTGAGAGAGCTTAGAAAAATCAACGCTTTATCAGTAGAGATCTCTAATATAATCATATTGCTAAAATAGATACACTACTTTCAGTATGATAATGTTTGAATGTCTTGGACTTTTTGAAATATTATCGTAAATAGATTTTCAATGATAGATTCTTTTCTGAAATTCTCGAACCTTAATTTGCTAAGGTCGAATAATTAATGGTTAATTATGTTTTCATCAATTTAACTAATCAACTTATTTCGATAATATTTGACAAGAAATAACCATCATTTTTATACATTCACACTAAACAAAGAATTGATCTACAAAGACAACAAAAATCTTAGCATCATACTCACAGGATTAAAATGTCAAATACAGCGCTATTGTTATTCCTATTTCAGGAAATATAACTTCACTTTCATTTTATTAAATCATTCAGATGACTAGTAAACCTGCAGTCGTAAAGAGTCTTTATCGATATATAGTTTTTGTTTGTCTATCATCAACATTAGCCACGTCTGTTAAAATTCACACTCAAATGGATAAATAATTGAAGTAACTGTAGGCATATTAAGAAATCATCGTAATAGTTGATAAATTAACATCCCTCGTTCATCGTAGCAAAAAACATGTATAGAAAGAAAAAGAACATTTCATCATCGTGAATTCCTTGTATCTTTATAGCTTTTGTTTCTCTAAATTATCCGTGTGTATATTGTAAGGTTTACTGACGATGGCTGTATAGCGTTGTATTATCTGCTTTTTCCAAGTGAGAAAAAGAGAGACTTCCATAGTTCACGTACTTCCCTTGCACTTCTCTCGTACTTCCAAATAATTCGTAGTACGAAGTCTCTCTTTTCCCCCTTGGCTTTTGCTGTTATTTCATTTAATCTCCATGGGAATTTTTATGTCGTATGTATTAATTTGCTTCTATTATTTGAATAGATTCTTAAATAATGAGTAAATTGAGAAGCTGTTGTCAGATGTATTGCTTTTATAAAAATATTTTCAAGTATTTAGATAGATTATTTTTCAATAAGGGTAATCTAATCGTTTAATCGTTTTTTCACACACTTATTCGATTTATGAGAAGAAATGAAGATACTTACATAAGAATAAAGTAAAAAGACTCTTCATACTGAATCTATTTATTCATGAAATCAAAATGAATTATTCAGTATGATTCTAAATTCTTAAGGAGATTTCGTTTTCGTTGATTTCATGTGTATCACAATTCATTTGTCTATTACATTAGTTAAACTGAATCTATACTATGAAAAATAAAACGAAATTTTTACAGGAAATACTATGGACGGACTTAGTCAATCGATTAGAAAATATACGAGATCCGTTGGTCAAAGAATACTATCTACTGAATAGATAAGATAATTATTGAAAAACTCTTCATGTCTATTTATTCAGGTTTCTCCTTTATCACATCGATTCAATAAAGGTCGATTATATAATACTGCAGTTCTTTACCTCGAAAAACGATCATTAAATATAACTTGTTTGATACTACATGATGTTGATTTATTACCAGAAGATGATGGCAATTTCTATGCTTGTGAAACCAAACATCCGAAGCATACAACATCACGTGTTCGACAACTCGGCAGCACTAAAGGCTATAGTCGATTTTATGAATTCTTAATCGGTGGAGTTCTTTTACTCACGATTGATATGTATAAAGAACTGAATGGATTTTCAAATTTATATTGGGGTTGGGGTGGTGAAGATGATGATTTAGCGCTGAGATTTGTTCAACAACGAATGTGTATTGTTAGACCAAGTTATGAATTAGCTATCTATATTGGTAAGATATTTATAATTATATGTATGTTTGCAAGGAATATTATACTTACTGTCTAATAGGATTACCTCATCCTCGTGGTAGAGCAAACAATGCTCGTTTCGATCTATTAACATGGTCAACCACACGTCTTACTACCGATGGTTATGCACAAATCGAACCACTTACACGAATAGTTAGCATACACGAAGGATTAACTGTAATACATTTGAAATTAAATGTAAAGGCTGTTTTAAATCGTACTAATAAGCTTAAAATGACGATTAATTCCTCGTCTCTGACTAAAACTAATGTTGATGTACCGTCAACAACTAAAAATATGATAAGGACTCCAGTAGGCAATGAATAAAATTTCCAATTGTGAATTTATTAAATCTCAAGGAATTTTTTAATTAGGTTTTAATACATAATGTTAAAAAGTTGTTTTTTTTTGATTCAATAAATTTTTTATTTTCACTTAATGTCTTTGTTTTCTATCACATGTCTAAATAGAATATTTTTCGTATCATTCTTGTTACGGTTCATCTGAATTGATTGGTATATTTGTTTCACTATATCCCTTTATCTTTTACTTATTCGATATTGAAATTGATTAGAACTATTGTAATTGTGACATATTCAGTATTCTATGATTTTTACCGTCCTATTGATAATCGTATATCGTCAAAAGTTTTGCATTAAATCTAAGTCTCATCCTATTTCTCTTTTTTGCAAGAAACAAGATTATACTTATTTCATAAACGCACATTCACTAAAGCGCCGAAGATATTTAACTTATCTCTTTTGTATCGTTCCAACTTCAATATTACGCTTGTTACACAGATAAAAGCGGTGCTTCAAACGTATTGGATATAGAAGTTTGTTCAACTATCCGATATCATTCGATTTTAAATTATGATGATGATAAGTAAGCAGTAGAGTCCTGCAAGGGTATGCATTTCGATACTCTACCCTATATTTTTTGTACCCTATCCCTGCTCTACCATAATCTAGGACAGTGTTGCAGGATCCTTCTAGACGACCGTTAATCTGAGTCAAACTGATAAATACTCGAAATCATAGTTCGTCATTAAAGAGTTTCGACTAACCAACGGATATCACCCTAGAAAGCAAGACGGTCGAGAAACCTAAAGCGATGAGTTTCAACCTGAAATTTTACCTTAAGACAAATTTCATATATAGTCACTAAAGTTTCGACAAAAACATACTTGTTCTTCGCTGTGTTGTTGCTTTTCAAGGAGATTTGATTACGAAAATCTTTTGTTTTATAATTTATTTGATTTGAGCTTGAAAAATGAATAACTGCATCTGCTGAGATTTCTGTTTTGCTTGCTGAAGTAAAATCGATAACAATTCAGAGAAAAAACTCATAGAATTTTATTGCCTCATTCTAAATCGTATGACTACGAGTAATGACATGGGCAATATTTACACAGTGCTGATATTGAAGTAAAAGTGAAACATTACTATGTTATTACATGTTTCTAGAAAAATACTAAGATATAGTTAAGTTTGGCAAATTGTTTTATTAATTCTTAGCATATTACATTGACAAAGGTCTGATACAGTGTTTTCAATTGAAATTTAAAACAAAATGTACGTGTACACTTTACTTATTTGAGCGAAGTGTACGTTTACGATTTGTTTTTGGTACCAAAGTGTACCAAGCGTACGGAAATCAATTTTTTAGATTAAAAAAAACCAAAAATTTTGTTCGTTTTGCAGTGATGAATATAAACTTAAGATTTAGAAAGTAATTAGCAGAGACAACACGACTGTGTAAGAGGTATAAGGGTCACCTGCCTGAAAAAGTTTGGCTAAGGATGTAGCACAGTTTTCGAACAACTGTATGTCTTCGTTTTAACTATAGGGCCGTTACCATCACATGATGTTGTCTACATGAATCACACCAATCAGTGTGCAAATGTGATTGAAATGGAGAAGAACGTGATTAAGCCTCACACCCCAACCCCTTTGTTTCCATCTGTAAATCAATAATAAACACACATACTGTTTCATAGTCTCACACAATTTTTTTTAAATATGAGAAGAAAATGAGTTTGAATAACAAAAATAATTGAAAGATCACAGTATCATATCTTATACAGAAGGTAGAGTTCTAGAATCAAAGTGTAAATGTTTTTGCAAAGTGTACTGTCTACACTTGGGTTTAGAGCAAAGTGTACATCAGAGTGAAAGTCAGAAGTAGCAGATGCTCCGTGCATTTTACTTCTGCTTGGTACATCTGCTATTGAAAACACTGCCTAGATCAAACAAAACTGCCCCGTATACGGTCGTATAAGCGGACGAAGTTACACAGCATGGTAGTAATTAAATTATGGTTTGAATATGCTAGTATTCTGTGTCAATTCCGCCCCGTATACAGGGTCGTTTTATTTTGCCGAATACGGCTCGCACACGGGATGATATGGCCACAGTATGCGGACATATACGGGCCATAATTTGATTATCATCATGCCATATAACAGCGGCCACGCATGCGGCCAAAAACGGGGTCGTACGATGACTGCATTGTTCGACCTGCGTGGTCTGATGAAACACGAAATATACTGAGCAGTTAATCTCGATTATATCCACTCAAAATACTACGATTTCAACCATATGAATATGATCAAAGAGAATATCGTTCATGTACATTTCATCGAAATATAACTGAGAATTCGGAAATTAACATGTCATACACGCTATAAATTGTATTGAAGAGTAACAAAAGAAAAGAATTAATTTAACAAGTTCACTATTAAGATGTCAAATATGAGGGATATAAATAAACTTTTTGACAATGCAGAAAAATTAGTTAGATTTAATCGAAGTTTAACACAACATTTACTAATAAAGAATGTACTGAATCCAAATACTCAATTATTTATCGATGCAAACACTGCAAACATCTTGGGCATACTTTCTAATGGATATTATAAAAATTGGTAAAAGTAGATTTCCGAATTTCATGAGTTATATTCTGTTCTTTTAGTTATGGTGAATCGATTCCACTTGTAAGTCGTATGGAATGTTTTCGTTTGATTATCTTGTAGTTATATTTTAGAATGCAGCAGCAAGTAATGGTTTAGTAGAATTTTCAATCCATGATGAAATCGATAGTGAAGAAATTGAAATCGAATATCGTTTAATAAAATATCCAATTATAGCTATTCTTTTAATTCGTCAAGTTTACGACATTAGTAATCAACGTATGGTTACGACTAGAGAGGCGATTGATAATAACCATCTCGATATTGAATTATTTGTCTATTCATCATCAAGTATATCAATGCCGATCCATAAAGCTTTCTATTCTGGCTTCATCGTCGGTGATTTACACACGAGTAGCATTGAAGTAGAATTTCCGAAAAATATAATAGATATCAATGAGACGAATGATTTTGAATTTGAAAAATTATTTTCAATATTAAAAAGTATTGCTCGTAAGATAACTGAATTTACAAATTCAATCAATATTATTAATGAATATAAATTAACAACACATGGATATATAGAACACAAGAAAACAAAGCAATGCTATTTATTAACAGAAGCAATGGATCTCGGTCTAATATCATTCACAGATAGTTCAAAATTAGCTCGATAGGATTCATCAGAAGCTGTAATAAGATAGGAATATATTGAGGATCGATCTTAGGATAAAGTAATACATATTAAAAAACAAGGACTGCAAGCCAAAGATATCCACAACTGCTGAAAATTTACTACCCGACCACTTCAACAATTACAGTAATGAACTATTATGGTACTGCTTTGTCACGTGTAAAACTAACTCTATCGCGTGAGATCTATGGTGGTTGCTTAAAATAAAATGCATTCAATGTCCTCAGTGAGATAATTTTATGCTAAAGTAGTTCTCGTGAAACAATAAAATAAGTAAAATTTGAGGGTATTGAAATATTCTTCGGAGTTATGCATTGTTTTGTCCTTCTCAAGAGCAAAAATATCACTTATGATTCATCATGCCAGTCCTAGACAAAAACTCAAAAACAAATCAGACAAATAATCCAATCGACCATCAATCATAAGAATAGCTGGACAAAAACTTTCAGCATAATCACCTGTAATAGTATAATGAGAAACTTGATGGAATTGTTGCTACTGATCAATTGGAAAATGGCTTTACTTACTTTTTTAGTGTTCCAGCAAGTAAACAACTGTGGAGCATTGTTAATATGCGATCTGTGAATGTGCACCCGCAATACATCTCACAGTATGAAAGAAGAAGAAAACCCAATGTTCTATACCAATATTTTAGTAGCCTTTTACAATCGTATTTCAAGGAAATTAATCTTTTTCTTTAAATTGAGGTATCAGTCAATGCTGTTTTCAAAAAGTCGAGTTCTATAACTAGTTTAATCGTGTAATTTGAATATTTGTTATCCAGGCGAATGTTTTCTATTTTTAGCATATGACACATGCCAATGATATGTTACTATGGAAATAGGATTCGATAAATGTCGAAGAAGATTCAATTTCAGAATGAAATCTAACGATAACTCACACTGATCTTTATCGATTTTTTCGATGATTTCAGATCTTTTCAAATATGTTCATGTTTGATTTATTCAGCGATTGCTATGAGTGTAATTAATGATGTTCAAAACGACTAGAAAATGAGAAAACGACGAATGAATTGTAATGCGGGATGAATAATTCCAAATGACAAATAAATAGCATCAAAGGTTTTCTTCCTTTTTATTGTCTAAATTTTATCTCTGTGCTCTTGTATTCTATGTACAGCAATTTCCCTCTTAAATTCTTCTTTTAGAATGGTGGAACTTAAGACATCATTGTTTCTATCAACTCTTACTCTTCTCGCAATCTAGCAAATCAAACATGTTTTTCTACTAGTAGTAGGCCCGGCTCAGTTCATAAATTTAACAAAATAATTAACTCTATTCAGCTGAAGAAACATAACGTGATCTCATATATACTGTATTTTAGATTATTCGCAGCCGGAAAGAACCTTATTATCATTTTCCCGATCAATTCCATATGAAAAGCCATTACAGGTTCTAATAAAAAATGCGTGTGCAGCGTTTTCGATAGAATAGCAAACATAATATCGAAGAGAAAAATTTTGAATCAACACATGTGTGATATTTAGATCATAACGGATATAACTAAAATAAATCAGATAATAGATTTAATCGCATGAAATAATATCTATTTAGAAGATACTCATGTCAAAGTTTCATGAACACAGGTTTCAGTCAATGATAATTGAAAAGCCAAGATTGAGCGAACCAACATTCAAGTATGTTTAAACAACATATTCACAGTATAGAGAAAACATTTCTTAATCTTCTCGTAGTCTATCTTTAGCGAACATTAACCATCGTTGGACAAAATTAATAAATTTATCTCGTTGATAATGAATCATCGGTGCTTAGTACTTGCCACTTTCGACAATCATTGATGACAGAAGTTTACTCAGAGGAATGTTGTCATATATTATACGAGCACTAAAAATAACTTTTTACATCGTACTTTTTCATAGATCAGTGTTCAGAATCTAGTAAGATGGAGCCATACATCTTTATTTTTTATATCGTGCTCCGTTTTCTGAGAGTGAGTCATTTAATATTGGTCAGTAGTCAAGTGCATTGTTAAAGGTTTATTTTTAAATAGATGAATAAGTTTGTTTTTTTTTGAATGGTGTCGATAAAATTCAAACACGTGATTTCCAAAGTCAAAGTTATCTTTAGATGCTCTCCGGAAACTTTTCAATAAGAATTTTACAAAGATTTTCCTAAAAGAACACTATGCTCATCATAACTTTTGTTCGATTAAGTCGCGTTTTTATCTACGGAAACAGTAAGTGAATATATTGCGATTCGAAATTTTTAACATCCATCTAAGAGCTTTTCTGTAAGCTTGTTCATTCATGAATTCTGGATGCCGACTATATCCCCTAAAAATTTACAAATTATCATTAAGTAAAAACAATTAAGTTAGCCGTCTTATGATGATAATCACTGTCTTCTATGAGAGCTGTTTGTTGTTGAACTCGCAATTCTTTTGAAAATTTGTATAATAAACAAATTATGTAGTTTATATAAGTAAACTTTTGTATGCCTTACTTCAACAGTTTTTTTTTGTTTTGATAAAATATGGATATTTTTCATATGTGTCATTAGAAGCTTGCCGTGCAACAAAAACGTTCAGCTGATTGTATTCATTACAGTGTATGTGCTTAATAAATTTTAATACTTGTTTGATATGCTCATATTTCATGTGTATACAGAATAGAAGAGGTTGTAACGCAGAGAAACGACACAGGTAATGGCAACAGTCATTGAGGTGTTGTAAACTTTATCGTAAAGAAGAAGAAAAAAAACACAACCGATGGAGTTTTCATTTGATATTAATGCTGTATTACCTCATGAAATAACAATACTAAATGGAGATTATCGGATACTTAATCATGGTCAAACAGCTAGAATATCGTATGTGTTATCTTAGTGTTTTTTTTTTAATAATATTAGTTACATGACTTTTCTAGAGTTTCAGAGAAACTGACATCTATTATTGATGCTGTAGGTGAAGCTTCGTACAAAGTAAATTCGATTCAAAGACGTCTTGTCATTGAGTTCAAATCGTTTTTTCATTATACATATTAGGCCCAGGGATTGCCAGGTCCAGTTACTACTGCACGTAAATTTCGTATAAGTGATCATCGTTTATACCTTGTTAAGAATCCAACTGATAAGAAGTAAGATAATTTTCATTCAACGACAGTCGATCCTCACTTTTGTTTTTATTTCAAGTAACTTGGGCTCTGTTGTTGGCTTATTGAAAGTCGGTGCTAAACGTTTATTTGTCTATGATTCCCATGGTCAAGTACATGAACGAACTCCATTATGCGTATTGGACTTTTATGTTCATGAAAGTAGACAACGTTCAGGTTACGGAAAAAAGTTATTCGAAACTATGCTTGAAGTAAGTTCCTTCATACTACGTTACTGATTGATCAAAAAGAAACTATTTAGAGCAAATATTTGTTGATCTTTGACTCACTAATAAAAATTTCCGACGCACTGAAGGTTAACATGAAATGCTATTTTCGATTGTGGAGATGTAAAGTTTATTCTTGAGTTCTTTTTTGAAAGCGAGAAAATCGATGTTTAAAATTTCTAGTTAGAAAAATGTTGACCAATTCTTCATCGAGATTCTCAGTTACAGCTGACGATCTCAATTATAGCTGGAGCATGTAGACAAAAGCCACTTCTACGAAATGTACCCTTTAAAATCTTTCGAGAGGGTGCAGCAATTTACGTTTTTGGTTACATATACATCATTGAAAATTCGACATCTTGAACTGAGCCGTTTACGTTAAAAGAACCTCTTGAAAAAATGCCTATAGGCTCAATGTGGTATTAATGGCATGTTACTTCAGTTATTAATCTTGTAGAAAATTTTTTCCTGTGCTAAACGATCAATTGAGAATATTTCTGGCTCGTTCATAATTGAACTTAATGAGACATGGACAGAAAGAAATTTTTTTCTTTGCATCTTGGTTTGAAAATAAACTATGTCAGAATTCATTTGATTTGCACTTGAAATTATTTTTCAATGATCGTTTTCTTTTCATTCAGTTAATTAAGCACAAATAGTAAGTAGCAGCTTGTTGGACCATCTCGTACACTTAATATAATGATTCATATAATTGATAAGATTATTCACTAAGCTTCTCTGAATCTAAGAACCCAATTTATTCGATATCAGACTTAGTTTGAAATTTTACCATCAAGAATCATATTTGAGATTCAAATGTGGTTATATAATAATGGATGCTAAACCGTAGTTTATGCGCATAGGAATCATGATATTATTGTAGTTAAATATAAACTTAGGCTTTAAATATTCTACAGATTCTTTGATAGTTGTTAGAAAACAGAATTCTGATTGTTGATCGAGTATTCTGTTTCATCAGAAGTGCTTTCTTATCGGCTGACATTCGATGAAATAATTCTCGAAAATGTTTCCGATCATTTGTAATTCTTTGATGTTGATGCTTACTATTTTTAGTTTGAAAAATGCAAAGCTTGTGAATTAGCTATTGATCGACCATCTAATAAATGTCTTGGTTTTCTCCAGAAACATTATAATCTTGCTGCACCAATCCGTCAAGTTAATAATTTTGTTGTTTATAGTGCATTTTTTGATCGATCAAATCGTAAGACGAAAAATGAAGGTAAACTTTTCTTTTGCATTTCATCGTATGATTTCAGATGCACAAAATCGAAAATTATCAGGATCAAAACAACGTCATGATGCCAGTTTACCAAATGATAATTTCCGACGGCAAGATTCAACAGCCTGGCTCTCATCAACAGAAAAACAACAACAGCAACAGCAACCGCAAAGTCGTCGACCGTTGACAGAACAAAATGAAATCAATCGTAATAATCGCTTAAGAACATTGTCAGATGAAAATGAATTATTTAACAATCGACGACAGCCGACGAATGTTGGGTGAGCATTAAAAATGTTCTATAAGAAAGCATATCAAATTTTCTTTGAATCAAATAGAAATTCGTCGATTAATAATGAAAGAAAACCTTTCTCAGCATTCACAACAACATATGGTACTAATTACAATCAAAATACTTCATTACGAGAACAAACAAGAAATAGTAAGTGATACAATTCGTTCTCGGGTGCGTCTTCGATATCTCTATTTCTTTTTTCATTCAAGATGAAGTTAGTCATTCAGCACCGTTCATACATCGAGCACATAATGAATTATTCAGTGAAAACAAGTGACAAGTTTTGTCGGAATATCTATTTGAATCTAATCTTGTTTTTTTTTCTAGTCCTTTTCCAAGTCTCCAACGTCATAATACTAATCCAATCATCTCTACAAATACACATTCTGCATCAAATCCACAACTAAACTATACATATAAAGACTACCAATCTTCATCATCTCTTCATAATCTATCACAACCGGAGCCACTTACTTCAGTCTATACATTCCCATCATTAATGAAAACAAATAATAATTGGCGCAAACCCCATCAAAAACAAACTGCTATCGATTCATCCGCCTGGAGACTTTTTGGTGTACATCGTTTACTTAATTGATTCAATTAAAAAAAAAGAACATATATATTTTTGTCTTGTAATTTTGTACATCTAAATTACAGTTTTGTTTCGAATACAGATTCACGTACAAATATGATTGAGGGAAATACAGATGGTAAAATTGTAACTCTATTCATTTTGAACATCAACTAAATGTGCTAATTCTGGCGAAAACGTTCAATTTGATCGCATTGCAACTTTTCAAACAATACTATCATCCTGTCACATTCAACCTAGTGAAAACTTCCAAATTGATAACTAGTTGATTTTTGAATGATGATATGAAACCTAATAGGGTACATGTCTACGATTAAATAAAGTCTGAACAGCTTTATTGCTTTGAGCTAGTAGGAGCTAAGCTACGATTGTCTTTCATAATAAAAAAAAGTGAGTTCATATGAGACTTTATCACGTGATGAAAGACAATGCCGGTTTTGACTGAAAGTTTCCAAATATTCTATAGTTCATTAGACATATCTATGTAGAAGAAAGATTTTCGTTTAAAATTATCCTGTTTGATTTTCAATAGATACTTAAAGATGTTTTGAATATTGTGAACGAGTTGCAAAGTGATCTAGGAGTGATGAATTCTGTTTCATCTACTTGAATACATCTGTAGGCCAAATATTTCGAATAACTTTGACATTGAACTTGAGTAATACATATATAGTTGTGTAGACATATTCTTATGAAATAGAAAAGACTTTATCTCATCAGTTCCTTGGAGTAGCAAAACGCAGTAGAGTGTCCAGCACTTTCTGATTTAAACACCTAAATAATTACTTTCAATATTATCATCTACTTTTTGATATCACTGTTACAAATGTAAAAGAACAGCCACCTGAGTCATTATCACTTACTGATGCTCGATATTCATAGTTAGAAGTATCTGGACGACATAAAAACCATGTAATCAATAGAGTATAATATTCATCTATCGAGGTGAACAATACTATAATTTGAATAACCATATGTCTGAAATTGTTATAAAACATAATCAGAGTATTGAGACTTTCGTATATTTCAATACTAGCAAAACACATGATTTCGTTTGATCCTAGAGTTACTTATACAGACTCTGTTAATGTAACTTTTCACTTTAGATTAGAAAACTGCTTTCATGCTTTATATATTAAAATAAAACTATTCTGCTCCTCGTTTACATTTAAATCTCTAGTGACATCTTTTTTGTCAAGTTCATATGTTTTTCTAGTTCGATTAGGTTTACAAACGAATGAAATCACTTAGCTATTCTGTTTTCTTCGTTTGTTTTCATTCATCATTTCCTTAGCCATCATCGAGAGTTGTTCGTCTATCAGTGTCCAACATGCGTCAAATTTTCAAGACCCGACTGGACTCGAGTCGAACACTGTCTTATATCACATAATCTTTGACAGAATCTGAGATCAACGTATCACTAAAGATCCTCTACTAAAAGTTTAAGTCGGATCGATAGATCACAGAATTTAATTTGCTGATAGTTTAAACCGATCTTAAGATCGATGTGAGAACTAGCTGAGTCACTTTTGTTTCTAATTTGCATGGTTCTGGATAAGGCACATGCTGTTTTGAGTATCAACTGTTAAGTTAGCTCTTAATAGCTGCAATACTTCTCTTGATAAAGAAATGTTTACAAGAATTTCATGTAAACGAACCGATAACATGCAGTTGTACAACATAAATGAATGTGTTCAATTAAATAAATAATTCGACAGAGTATGATTCTAGCGAATACTGATCAATGCACTCCTCTAAATATCGGATCATGTTTAATTGTACATATGCCGTGTGTATCATACAAGTTCTAAGTAATGTTGAAGTGTCAAAAATATGTGGAGTACTAATCTTCGAATTTCTTTGCACAGAAACGTGTCAGAGTACATATTTTCTTCAAAGGAAAAATATTCAAGATTTAGTCAAATCGAATGGACAAGTGCGATGTTCGTAAAACTGACACTTTTAAGAAAAGTTCGTGAAAAAACTATTGACTAGTGGCCTAACGGATCGGTGCACGAAAATTTATTATAATTTAACTTATATCATCCTGCTAATGGCTTATTCAGAGAAATGACACATGTGATATTTTAATAGTTGACTTTTATAGATTACACGTTTTAAAATCTAATACATATTTATCTTTCAGTTTATAATTCTTGCATGATAATAGAAGATATCAAATCTATATTTTGTCATTCAGTTATTTGTGAACGATTGTCTTCGATCCTTCACTACTTCTTACAGTATCTAATACGTTTTAATGATTAATTTATAGTTTTTACTAAGAACCTTCTTGATATCTAGGTTTGCTTTAAACGACACAATTTAAAAGTTCGGGATTTAAATGAATATTAGTTGGATCCTTCGAAACATGTGATTAGTGTAAAAGATATTTCTTTGAATTTTACTAAAAATCAAGATTTTTATGTAGCTATTGCTTACAAGGAAAAGTAAGAAAAACGATGTTAAGGAACTTTAAACTATTCTTTTATTTTGAAAATCATATAAAGAACAAGTTTTTCCACAAGCTACTCAAGTTCCTCAGAGAATTAATAATCTATCAGAAAAAATTCATGAATTTCTAAGCCTTGGTTAACATATTAAATTAGTTTTTGTCATCTTGTTCGTTTGTGGTTCCAGCATTGAGTTCCTTTTATTTTTATTCTAGAAGATACTGCATATGATGATACACCCGATGAATATCTCGAGTTCTATTATAAACATATTAATGAATGATTATGTTATTTTGTGAAGTTCTCGAAAAATACTCGATCGTTCAAGGATTGCACATGACATCGCCTTAAGTTAGAAATAATGATAGAACTTTGATGGAAAACTGTATGTACTACTTTCTACTACAGTGATTAAACTGATTCATTTAATCAAAAATCGATGACGCGCATACATAATCATAGTTCATTTATTTTTCTAAATACGTTTTTTTATATAACAAGTAAAAAAAAGATTTTTATTTGTAAGCAAGAAAATATTTTGTTTAAAATTATGTTTGCAGATTATTTGTATTTATTTTCATTTGATTGTATGCCTTTATTAATTATTCGAGATATTACAAGGTGGATTAAGAACTTTTTAAAAATACTTGGGTGTGTATTAGCAAATCTTCTTAATGGAGGTTAAAAGTGAAACAGCGAAAAAAATTCTTGTATAGATTGTAAAATACGGTGACAGTTAACAGTGTAACTATACAAAATTAGAAGAAAGGATTTGACTCTTGTCATTAGAGAAGGTTTCATGAACACATATCTAGTTATCAAATCCATGTTTGCTAGAACTCATAATCATCTAATAATTAATTGAATAACTGAGAATGATTTGTTTTTGGGATCGACTTTGTACGAATGTAACTTTTTTCATTAGATATTCTACACAAAAATGTTTAGTTTCCCGTAAGTAAATTGAAAACTAACTTTAGAACTTTCGAATGCGAACTGTCTGCAAAAGAAATTCTAAAAGAGCTTAGTTAACAGGAAATGTTGTGACTTTTCTAGCGGTTCCTATCATGAGACGTTGATTTCTCAATACTTCAATATGTGAACTCGTAGTTCGATGGAATGCTGACAACCGTGCGAAGTCCATATTCAGCAACAAAAAACGATGCACAATTAACAACTGTCAAATAGAACATAGTTCATGAAAGTTTTCACTTTTAATTGGATTTTTCAGACAATGTAAGAAGAATCTTCATTTCAATCTAGTTAAGTTTTGATGTCTCGAGAGTGGAGGAACAGAAAATAAATACAACCTGAACTTCCCTATCACTCATTCGATGGACATAAATTTTAGTTAAAAATACCATCGACTTGACATCTGAAAAGGATACCTAGTTAACCATGCTCTTCTTCTGACAATAATCTAAAACAAATGAAATATTCTAAAGAACGATCTTTTCTTTTTAGAATTTCATCTCATTGTTCGCATCCATCGTTAAACCCAATGATGAATCGTACTTTTACTCTTTCATCAACAATGAAAAATTTTATTCGTTGTGCTGGTTTATCGGGTACGTTGGCAATATGTTTAGGTGTCTATGGAGCTCATGCTATGAAAGAAAATAATTCCGATGAACTTCGTCGAGTATGTCTTACAAGACATTATTCCATTGTTCTTAATTGACTCTTACTATTTTTAGTTATTTCAACTGGCTCAAACATACCATTTACTTCATTCGGTTGCTTTACTTGCTGTACCATTCGTTTCACGACCAAAACTAACAGGATCTTTGTTTATTGGTGGACTTACACTATTTTGTGGTCCCATATATTATCATGCGATACGCAATGACATTCGATTTCGGCATGTAACACCGTATGGTGGAGCTCTTCTTATAGCTGGATGGCTGTCGATTGCTGTTCTTTAAAAGAAATGATAAGTTTTTAGAAAAATATAGGATGTTCGAAGAGTACCATCAATATTAATTTAAAATTCAATATCTCGATTGAGACCACATGAAGTAATGTGATAATTAAATAGTTTCATTTAGAATGTCAAACAAAAGACAAGAATATGCTGTTTATTATTTGTTATATTCAATCTAAGAGTGTTTAATACATATGCATAGATCTGATAAAGCATTTGAATTAATCTATTTATGAAAAATATAAATATATTACCTAGGTCATTACGAGCATCATCGATTCTTCTTCAGAAATAACTTCAGATTTTATATCGCAGAACACAGTATCACAGCGCCATTCTGCTCAAAATGATAAAATATGACTGTTTTCGGTGATCGAAAATCTTCATCGAAGCTATAGAAGAATATGTTTCTAATGTATGCATCTGAAGAGCTCAATACAGTAATTAAAATTGTGATTACTTGAAATCTAAAATGAGTCAGAACTGTAAGATGATAGATGAATCGACTGATACTTTTGCTACTCATCGATCATTACTATGTGCAAAATCTAATTACTGATTATGTTTTCTACTCATTTGAATAATCGCACTTCAATGGTATCTCTCAAAAATGCTCATCTATTTGTATTGACAACTCCATAGAATAATATACAATTGATTGTTCTTCGACCTGAGCTTGTGGCCATTATATTGACATAGGAGAATGAAAAAGCAGACGTAAGTCTATTTTCCTTACTCCATCATCTAGTGCGAAATCAATTTTATTTGTGATCAGAAAGTCCGAACGATAGAGAAAACTTCAAATCATTAATCACCAGGCCTTATCCAATGTTGTTCACACATTTTGAACTTCATTAGTACTGGTCCCATACCATCTAATGGCAGTACACCGGTGCCAAATGGTCTATCAATAAGTGTTGAACCAAGTCGTAAACATTCAGAATAGCTATGATATTGCTTAACTTCTTGAGAAGATTCACCGTTAAGGGAATTTTCATTTTTCCATAAACTTTTCGATAATACACATATTGGTTGTGTTTGAGGTGTAGATATTGCTGGTTCTTTTTCTTCAAAATGACATTGATTTTTCGATAGAGAAGTATTTATCACTGGCATTAATGACGATGAATCTAATCGACATTTACCAAGATTAGTATCTAGTGAGTTCGATGAAAATCTTCTGAATATGTTTGTACATCGAATAAGATAAATAGCGATTAATAATGCACTTATGAATAGAACAATACTCGTAATTGTTACTACAAGAGTTATGAAATCCAGTTTTAAATAGATTATAGAAAAGGCGGTAAGTGTTATTTTTTAATATTTAGATCTTATTTATATTTATATATATATACTTATATTAAATAAAATTTTTAAAATAAAAAATATTGCACAAATACAACATCAAAAAATAAAGCATTGTAAAAAAAGAGGATTCTATACGACAAATACAGACAAAAGCTACATGGAATGGAATTTATTAACGTAGATCAATTTCATCATCATCTAATTGCATTGGTTTGACTCCAGACGTTGATGAAGAACCAGAAGCCATCGTCTTTTGTTGTTCTTCATCTTTATTTCCAATTGGACGAATCCAACGTTTCATTAAACGAACGAATTCGGGATCGATTGCCATAAAATATGGTTTCTAAAAATAAATCAGTATTCAAATTTATGTAGAAAAAACGTGACTTGTGTGTTCAAATTTTACTTGACAACGTTGACTTATTAAATCTTTATCATCGTTATCGAAAGCTTCAAGCAATAGCTCGATATGATTTCGTTCTTCCCATTGCTCAAATGTTGGATAGTCTCGACAAGCTTGGTCAAATATGTTTCTGCCGGCCACACTATCCTCGTTGAATAATTTAAGTAATACTCGGTAGAGTATTATGCGATTGATACGATCAAAACGGTCCAATGCTGTTAGATTTTTCATAACTACTTCAAGTAATTCAGATGTTTTTTGAAAATTTCCTGTACGAAATGTTTGCATTGCTGCTTTTTCATATAGGTCAACTGCTTGATAAGTTTTATCTTCGTGTTCAGCTAATCGTGCTGCTTTAAGATAAAAATCAATGGATATTGTACGATCGAAATTCTGGAATTGTGGTGCACATCGTTCATAAAGTATTGCACCGGAATCACGTTGACCTGTAAATTAAATAGTGAATCATTTCGATTTGAATTCCTGAGCATTCTACCTCCTTCAGCATATAGTTCTCCTGCTTTATCATAATAGGTAGCAGCTGTTCTTAAATCTAGTAATTGTTGTGTCATTTGTGCCGCTTGTTCATATGATTTCGCAGAGAAAAAGGTGCTGCCTTTTTGTAATTGTAATTCAGCTAATCGTATTGATAAATCTCGACACAATTCATATTTTTCTGCTATACGATAGCATGTACATGCTTTGTCGAATTCATCAATAGCTGAATCGATATCGGGCTTCCTTTTTGTAAACGATGTTTTCAAATATTTTTCTCCTTGTTTAATATGCTCCCCTGCCTCTTTGATTTTAGCAGAATAATCTATATTGAACATTTTTATCTAAAAGATAGAATAATCAACAGTTTAGGTTTTAATAATAGAAGATAAAAACGAGAAGTATCCTATATTTTTCTTTCGAGTTTATTAGAGCATAAAAGAAATGTTTGAACATAAAGTTAAATGATGATTTCCATTTCACGTGCATATTGAATCATTTGCGTTGCAATCTCATCAGCAGGTACATGCTCATTTTCATGTTTTATTTGATTATCCGCAAAATGAAATAACTGATCTGATTCCAATTTCCATCCATGCTAAAATCAAACGATTTAATTAAATTTCAATTCATTGGAAACAACAGAAAGCTTTTCTTTCGTACATTTTTGGCTATTTCAGCTAATTCATTTGGATTATTCAAATAAAGAATACGTGCAGCTTCTTTTAATGATACTTGTCGATAGGATTTTTCCATACAAAACGCAATCTCATCACTAAAAATAAAGCTCATACGAAATTGAATGAAAACCAAAATTCCTACCGTATTGTATTAAGAAGAATATCCATGAAAAAAGTAAATAGAGGTGATGGAACATTACCTTTTGCAAGAAAAACCTAGAAGAGATCGAAAAATTAAATGTTCGGATGTGTCTTACTTCAAAGAGTTGTTTTTACCTTATTATAACTTCCTTCCATCAGGTACTGTTCTAATGAAACAGGATGTTTTATATATGGATTTGTTTGAATAATTTTCGGTGGAAGCAATTCCAGCTCCTGAAAAAAGTCAAGATAAAGAATTATTCTTTTCTTTTTCTTTAAAAACCTAGTTTTCTACCGTATGAAAATCAGCCAGGCGATTTTGTGAAAGTATGCAAAGCAAATTTAAACCAAGTAACAAATAATGATAAGGTGATTCAGATATTTGATTTCTGTAAATAAAATAAAAAATTTTCTTATTAATTTCGATAAAAGAAGATATGCATACTCGAGATCAAAATAGAATGGCTTAAGTTGAGCAAGTGCTCGTTCAAATGCTGGAATATCGCCTTTTTGAATTGCACAGTGTGCAGCAATTTCAAGTGTATCACCTATTCATATGAATATTCTTGTTTGACACATGAATAATACAATTTACAAAAAACATACGTGCAATATGCAAACCACGTGTATCTTCATTAGAATCTGATGGGTAAAAGCCACCTTCAGCAAAAAGATTCTAGAAAAGAAAATTTATCGAAATCATCATTTTGTTTTAAAAATGAATAATTTTAAGAATACTTTTAAAGATTTGAGTAATTCATCAGTCTTGTCAACATTAGGTGGTTTACGACCCCATTCAGTTTTTAATTTTTCATATAATGGTATAGCTTCTTTTAATTTAGCATCCATCGTCATTGATGTAGTAACCATCTGGAAACTGAAAAAGAAACAAAAGAGAAAATATTGACGTGCGAAGTTTTAGGAAGCATTTGTCGAATAAAAAAAATTGTACGATCTGAGTCTTTTGTATAACAACAACACATTTTGTTGGATTACAATTGGAGGAAACTTCCAACGATACAAATGACCTATTTCTTCGTTTATAAGTGACATCTATTGAAAAATCTTTGTAACCTGTACGTGTTATTCAATTGTAGTTTCATTCAGATTATAAGTAGATTTCATTGACTTCGATGTCAAAGTTCGTGGTCAAGAGAAAAAGTTAATTATCGATAATTCAAAGTTCGAGCGCCTTAGATAATTTATATGAGTATGAAAAGTAACTCCTGCTTGGGTACGAAAAGACCTAGCCAATGTAACACAGAGAACTTACTACAGCGATACAGAATGAATGATAAGTTGAATGTGTTTTTCATTTATAGAATTTTCTATAATTAGCTGCAAGTTTTGACCTAAAAGAAATAGTTCATCAGTTTTCTGCAACAACTAGAGATTGATGAACTATGTATGAAAACGGGTTCAATGGCAAGCAATATAGATTGGATCATCCAGTATATTAAAAATAGCTACTGCTAATAGATTGAAATTGTGTTCAAAATATATTAAGCAAGATGACTTTGACAAACAAGTTTCATCGTCTGTTGATACTGTTGGCTTAAGCGGCTTTACGTAAGGATAAAAACTGTACTATTTTTCATGGGTTTCGAGGCACAGAAGGATAGTTTTTGCTTAAATAGCAGAGGCAATTCTCTAGATTTCCATGAGTTATATATTGATTGAAAAGCTTCAGGAGTTGTTTGTCAGATTCGTGCTGATATATAACATATAAGCCGTTTCCTCGAATTTATCCCAAGTCATATGCAGCAAGTACCTTCGGAAACCCAATATATACAGTATTTGTCTCATTAACTTTAAGCATCACGCCCAGAGATCTACAGCACAAGATTTACTCTAGTCAATACAGATAATTTCGAATTTTTTATCATGCAAATTCAACAAAATAAATCTGTGTAAAATAGTTGCAGCGAAAAATCATTCCTAATCAAATAGTAGAATTAGAAGAATTTTTCTGTATGAAAACATCTTTTCATAAACTGATATTCATGGGCGAACTAAATTGTGTTGAAATAAATAATTTTTCAACATCGGAACACCAACTGTCAATTGAGTGATACTATTTAGCAGTAGCCGTTGTTTACGACTGAAGTCAATGAGTTTTTATCATCTTTCGGGTGGAGCTTGCTTTCTCATCCCATTACGTTCCATTCGTCCTTGTACAGGTTTAAAATTATTTTATTTTCCAGTTATCTGTGGTAGTAACTAACAAACGAATCGAATATGCGAACATACAATTAAGTATTGAAATACCTCGATTGATTTGATACCTTTGAATGAGGGATACTGGCATAATCATGATCGTAGTATATGGCAAGTTTTCTGAAAACAGATAGACTCTTAGTTTATTGACGTTGAACTATTTCTTATTGTATGTAATCTTAAAATCACTACAGCATTACAACTAATGAATGATATTTAAAATAATGCTTTTCCAATTCAGCTGGAACTTGAGTGTAGAAATAGTTCTTACAGAGAATTAGCTATCGATAATGTATAATCAAATCTCGCAATTCGCTCTTTTTGTGTTATGAGAATATCTAATTCATTGTTGCCTTTGACTTTTGAAAAATGTACGCTTTCTACCATTGTTGTATCTCAAGATTGGAAGCAAGAGAGGTCTATAGAAACTTACATAATGAAATATGCTCATAGAGATTGGTGTCTGTAGTATTTTTCGATTCAATAGCAATGAGCTAATGAAGAGACGTCGATCAGAGGAAAAAAATTTGTCACAGGATTTTTGGAATGTAAGGGGGGAGAGGATGCATTTAAACAATGATTTTAAGCAACAGACGAAATAAAAGCATTGTAGATATTTCTCACATCACTTTTGAACTTTTTCTCTTCATCTTAGAATTATGTTTAACATAATTCTGACATTCTATGAGTTTATTTGCTAAGGTAAAACTATCAAGATTGTTCATCTATCATAACTTGTAAAAATTTTCATTAGTATTTCATAACTGAATTCTTTTTAGTTTAGAGTTGTTTCGCATGGTAAAACATTGTGAAAAATTTTAAAGCTAAGTATTAATATATTTGATTCTGAATAGTCGATGAAACTAAACTATGTAGATTAAAACAATCTTGTTTAATTCTAATCGATCATCAACATTTCTCTCAATTAAAAAATCCTTCTTATATATGATCTTATATAAGGTAAGATTTTCTCAGATTAACTACCATAAGTAGATTGTTTTACTGTTACTGATAATAGGATTTCTTGATTTGAGTTCGTGTAATGTTACATTAGAAAATTAACTAACTCTCAAAGTGCACCCCATGATTAATTAGTAGATTTCATTGCAGAACAACTAATTCGTAGATTTTGCATTGAACTACGTAATTATGATACGAAATCATAGGTAGACATAGCAACTAAATAGTTTCAGTCCTGGACATTGAATATAAGGTAGCTGTACAAAACTAAACAAGATTTTCAATCATATAATACCGATTCAAACTTATTTAATGTTAGCGATTAATATAGTCCGTTTTTAATTATAATACAAAAGAAAATAAAGCTTTTTTTTTCATCGACGACAAAACTGTAAAAATTATTTTTCTAGTTAGAAGTCTATATGAAATAGTAGCACATTTTTTTATAATTTTTTAATTTCAATTTTACACTATCAGTCTATTTAAATCCATCGTAGAGATCCTCTGAGTTATCAGTGAAGAGATTATATCCATCCAAATGAAACTACATATCATGTTTCTTTTGAAACTTCTGATAAAGAAAAATGTTACAATGATGATGTCGTTAATTAAATTTCGCATAGTTACCATAGATCGTACTTTTATTGACATCTAGATGACGAAAAAATTCTATTTCAGTAAAAGAAAATTTATTCAAACCAAGTCAAACAATAATATTCGAGATGTGGAAAATTATAAACGAAAGAAATCTTTAAAGTATTTATCGGAAGAACAATATGCGAATGGCTTCGATAAAATTTATGAAATAAATGTTCACGGAAAATTTACCGTAGTAGTGCGTAGATCATTTCTACGATTAAATATTCGTTCAACAACTTACATGAATCCATGTTATATATATGATGCATTGTCTATGTGTGATTCAGAAAGTCTTTCAAAAGTGGATTTAACTGCTAATTACCACCTGACAGGAAAGAATGCAAAGTCGATATATAGAAAAAAGAGTAAATTTGTACTGACAAGTAAGACATTGATTAGAAAAAACAAATCATCATTAATCATTAACCATTACTCATATCAGCATAGTCAACAAACGAAGTGTAAAAAAGGACAACCAACCTTATTCTTATTGAAAATTATTCTTTTTGAAGTTTCAATTAGAAAAGGTCATTCAAAGAATTGTGAATTTGATGGATTAGTCATGGCATCAAATTCGCTATTGGCCAGATCCTCTGGATTCGATAGAATACATGAAACAGCGTTTATATTGTTCTTCAACGTTCGACTTATAAAAATATTTTCATGAACAGCAATGCTTTTGAAATCACTATACCTTACTTTCTAGGAGATTTTCTGGGATCAAACTAACTAGCTACGGTTGCAATATGGATAAATTTTTTATCAATAAATTTCAAGTTGTAAAATTCGAATTGTTTTAATCTGCAAAAAAACCTTGGGCAATGTACATAGATGCTAATTTAATTTTTACATGATTTTATTTCTCAGTTCCTCAAGCCCTGCAGAGTGAAAATTTAGTTACGGTTCATTTGAGAACTGAAGTTCTATCTAGCATTACCAAGTAACAATAAAATTTATCTACATGTGAAGGATCATGCATATATCAGACAGTAGCAAAATAGAAACTTAAATTTCTAAAAAATTTAGTAAATCAAGAAGAGAAATATGAAATCTTCGATTAGTACCGAAAAGAAAGTCAATTTTTAGAAAAACTGTAAAGAATGATGACTTTTACGCCAGTGATTACAATTAAAATACAGTGTACCTAAGCTTCGTGCTTAAGTTGACGTTCTATAAATATGGATGTGGGTATTCTGTGAACTCTCAGCCATGTATACTTCGCACTCAAATCCTACACCCCCACTCACCCATATCATCATTTGTACACATAGTTTAAAAACTTACACATGCGAAATATAGCAAACTGTACGAGTCTCTAACTCAAAAAATATGCTCATATAGTTCGTTCATAATTCATATTTTCACAATAATGAGGTTTCCTGACGGCGAGAAATGATGCTTTTCCTCCTACAACGAGTTCAATTTATCTTCTTTATTTTTCTATTTTAGCAACAAGACAAAATCAGAAAAAATCTCAAATACTTTTACCATCAATTATTGAACGAGAGCAATCTCATCATGTTTTTTTTGTGCTTCTGTCTGTTATTAGCATCTTAATAATTGGCTTTATTCTCTGGTAAATCTAATGACTGTTTTTTTAGATATCAATCAACATGTCATGTTATTTCCTCTAGGTACATTTTCATTAAACCATCTCAATCAAGTAAATTGAGACGTATGATTGATCCGTAGGATTGATGCCATCGTGTTTTATTATTTAGCTAAATCAACTATTCGTCCACTCTCAAATGAGAGCGATTCAGACGATTGTAATGATAGTGATCAAGACAAAATAAAAAAATTAGATTATCATGAAACTGGTTGTAGATCGTCTCAAACAAATAAAAGTGTCGACTCATTATGTTTCGATGACGATGATGAAGAGCATTATTTAGAAAGTAAATGTAAAATAATAATAAATCGTTATTTTATCATACTTTTTCAAATTTTTTCGAACTGAGAAATTCAGTAAACATAGATTGTAAATCAAGCATTCATTACTAATAACTATTTATATATACAGTATCTGATAGTATGTCCTTCAACAACATTAGAGATCATCATGAAACGATCTGTAAAGAAAATATTCAAGTGTTAATTCAAAAACTTCAACAATCAGGTACGATTGTAACTAAAGGGAGAGTGATTCTATCTGTTAGAAAATTTAGAGGATTACGAATCCATGGTTTATTAGTGAAAGATGTTGATAGGTTTTATTGATATCTTTTTAAAGATATTTCTAATTTAAATGTGGAAATTCATTCGACTGATGAATCACTTTAGAACCTCGAATATATGCATCCCGTAGATTCTACTAAGTTACCAATTCTCTACAATTTCATAGTATTTTTCTATTGAATGAACTTTCTGGATCACCTTAAGAACACCTAGCATTTTTGATTCCGAACTCGGACAAACAAAAATTGTATACAGACTAGGTTTACCTAAAAAATTGATCACAAAAGAGTCAAGCTATGTGATATATATTCCTGCTCTAATATGAGACCATCAGTGTATAAGATATAAATGCTTTGTGATGGTTATATCTGAGAAACACAAACATATGGTCCGAAATTTCCCCAATAAAATTTTCTCATTAAAACCTAACTCGCTGAATTAGCAACACGATATTATCAACTCGAGTTCTTTTTGATGCCATTTTCATAGCTTACCAATGTCTTTACATGTCATATATCTTCTTAATTGGAACACGATTAGTCAATAAAAACAGTATGAAACCTGCTATCAATTATTAACAATCGGTCATATAATCAAGTTCATGTCAGTTGTTCTTAATATCGATTAGATTTATTCGAAATAAAAGTTTGATTTTATGTGATTGCTAAGAACTGAATATAATCTCATATTTGGATTTTTCGAAAAAAATCGAACAGAATGGAGAAATATATTTATCAAGAAGCAATTAGAATCTTTCGGTTAGTTGTCGTCTACTTCTTGTTAAATGTTATTTAATACTAAAATAGGTACGCGAACAAAAGAATACGTTTAGATTTCCTTTGATCTATTTCACTGGGAATTTTCAAAAAGAAACTCTTTGTTTTAGATTTTGAATGTATGAACATGTCAAAGATTGGCGAAGTTCTTTCTGATCTAATTCGTTATAAAATAAATGCCGCTAATGCCAATCGCAATCCAGAACCAACACGTGATCTTCTGCAATTTCTTCATGAGACATCTGAAATCTTTCAAATACTTCGAAAAATCATCACAAAGAAATGCTCATATCAATCATTGAATCCAACTGATTTTCTTCAATACCAACAATCAATTGAAATTTTTCAATGTTTCGAATATATTCTTAAATATCTTTGTCAATATTGTTCACATGACAAAATGTATCTAATCGAAACCTTAGCTTACTTGAATCAACTACTATCATCTATGGAGAGTAACTCGCATAATTGTCAATGTATTTGTCAACGACTTTTTGATATTCTTTACAGCTTAAAAAATAGACAAAATTCTAGTTCGTGAATTTCCCATTTGCGTTTTACTCTTAAATCTTCGAAAAATGAAACAAGCTTGTTTATTTTAGTTATCATCAATCAACTATCTTCACCATCGAATACATTTGCTCATTGCCTTTTGTTCTCCAGCTATAGTTTCACTTGCGTATCTTTTTTCACTCTTCTCTACATAGTTTCTATACAAGAATGATTGAATTTATTTTACGAGTCTATTGGTGTGTACTCATCGGCATGAACTCAAATATATTTTTCTCTTTCGCAAATCTATAGCTATAATTAAATTTGTTATACATAAAAAGTCATGTAGAAAACAAAAAAATTCTGAAAGATATAGCCCCCGACAGTTCTATGACCGAAAACTGATTTTACTTCTTCTCATTCTCAGGCCTCACAGCGGGGAGTTACGAAAAAAAAGGATTTTGAGAAGGAGTAGTTCCAAAAAAGAAGAAAATCAAAGGGAAAGAAGGATTATTTCGAAATGTGCTGTCCAACAATAAAAATAAAGCCAAACCAGTTGAATATCGAGCCGGACCTGCACGTACATAATGCAGTTTTACATTTTTGCTTTATCCTTAGTGAAAGCAGCCTATGAATCTGATAATAAAAGGCAAAAAAATCAAACTAATTCAAGTATACAATAGTTTGGCCTAGGGTTGGCACTTTAAATTAATCTTTAAGTCTAGAGTTTAAAGTGACTTTTAAATGTGTCTTTCTGGCGTTTTATCTGTGCAGAGAGTCTCACAAGCATAACTCAATAAGTCAGTACAGTTATAAGCATTAAAAGATAGCATTTAAAGGCGACTTTAAACAAATTTAAACTTTACTACTAAAGTAAAGTTAAAATGCCACTGCTAGCTTGACCTCTCGTATTTCTAAGTGACAATTTTTGGTTTCATCTCAATATCAGTATTGTGTATTATTACTGTTGTCTTTCCAAATGAGAAAAGATCGCTTTGCAACAAGTTTGATAGAAGTAGTGCCTATTTCAGAAGATTGTGATTTTATTTTACTTCTTCGAGTCACAAGTTCTCTCTCCCTCTCACTACAGTAGAACACTTACTATTAGAGAGAAAACAGTAAGACCTGAAACATATAATATTGATCATGGAATGAGAGAGGCCAGATATTAACGAGAGTAACGATAAAAGATACAATGAATAATCACGCAGAAATAGGACGACACTTTTCGTAAAATGCTTTTCAAAAAAATCAGATCGATATACTTTTAACATACGACGACTTAATCTGCCAATACATGAAAAGAAGTATTTTTCATTACATACATATCTATGCAATTCAATTGCACTCTTCATAAAATATAAATGAAAGTGCATGTTTCATAAAAATAGTAGAAAATATTCAACACATTTCATCAAACATAAAAACGACGTTAGGTGTCGAAAGACACTATTTTCTCATCCAATTGGCTATAAAAGGCTGACTCGACAGGCAAACCATGCTCCATTTGATTACGTCAAGGTAAAGAAAAGAGTATATTCATATGTGTACTATGTACAATATCGAATGCTGTGTCAACTGAGGTTGAACTACTGTGAGAAATTGTTCAAAACACATCTGTAACATCTCAGAGACGTTTTGAAAACACAACTCAACGATAAAATCGATCAAAGGAATCAAATTGGGAAAAAATTAATGAAAGAATGATACATAAAGATGATGAAATCCGGAAGCTTGTAATGTTGCAAATATGGTACATTTATAGATTTTAAAATAAAGAACGGGTAATAAAACTACGCTCTAGAACAGCAATTGTTTCATTATGTATTCTTTCTGACATAGGATAAAACTTTTACGAAGTGTTTTATGTGTGTTGTGCAGAATGTATACGATCTTCTTGGGGAAAAAAGGACCGTTGCAGAGCCTGAATGATTCTTATAGTATATCTGTCAATTTGCAGCTATGTGAGACATTGTTAATGCTTAAAAAGTACGATGAATTTTAAATTTAACCATCGTACTCTCCTGCAAAAGAGATTCATTGATACCGTATCGGTACGATGGCCGCTATTAACCGATTTTGAATTGACTTGTGTAGTTGAATCTTTTCAATTGTAATATTATAATTAATGGGAGAATACCGGGATTTATTTTTCTATGGGATTTATTTTTTAATTGAGGATTTATTTATTTTGATGATATTTCAGCATGCTAGCACCCACACTAACATGAATGAACTTACACTCTCACTCACACCCACACACTTGCCTTCAACCATATCATATATTCACTCAGGAAGTATATGGGATCTAGTTCAAATAAATCCTGAAAAATAAGTACCCGTAGCTGCTGACATGATAATTACGATAATTTTCATATAATGCTACAAACAAAGGATTATCGATTCTCGTCAACCTTATTGTAAAGCTAGATTCAAAGTTTAGCCTGCTACGAATGAAGCACCCTGCATTGGAGCCTTCTTGGATAAACCCAGAAGGAAAAAAGATTAATTCTTGATAGTTTTTTCAAATAAAAATATCTTTCATAAAAAATACGAGTCAATAGGAGAACCTTTGTCCTGATAGATGACAAGATACGACATGACCCAGTGCCTATTCATGGTCTATATCTATTTTTTTCCGAAGAACATTTATCACATTCTGATGGTATGAATGACTTTCTACTGTATTTTCTCTGGGATAAATGAATCAGTTTTCGAGAAAATATGGTGCGCCAAATAGCATTCATCCTACAATCTGATGATACTAAGCGTCGTCGAAACAAAAATCCATCAAACAGAAGTAAATATTCAATTTTTACGCTTTTACAATCGGTATTGAATGAAAGAAATAGAGTCAAAGCAAGAAGTTAAGGTGATTTGGTGAGAAATATAAAAATATTTAGAACTCTTCACTTGTTTTCTTATAGATCATTACTGATGCAACAGTAGGAGAATATACAAGGAGATCAAAAATCTCTCTGGAAGCTTTTCATACTTCCACACATTATGTACAGCTGAACGAAATGATGAAATATTGAGTTTATTTCATTCTAAGACAGTCGCTGAAAGCTCTATTGCCATGCCATTCAACGTCAGCATCATATAATTTGTGGAAATGAATCACTATCTGTTGTAAATGTTCCTCGTAGGTTTCAGTCATTTAGTATCCCTCATAGATTTTTCCCATTCGAATTGATTTCGAACTCATCCCGTCTTATGTCATTGACTTATTACCTTATCCATGTAGATAAAGAGCAATAGCTTAGCGCTAAATATTAACCAGCAGCGGTTCCAAATGGGTTCAATCAGACCCCTCCCTGAAAATTTAAAATTAATAGCTAAGAAGAACTTGACAGAAGCATTGAGAAGTAACAACAGATTCTGAAACTGTGACCCTAGAAAAATTTGACCTAGTTAACAAGAGTGATGACATAGGAAAATCGAGGAGACTTAACTCAACGCTCTGCCAAAATATTCCTGGAACCATCGCTAATAGCAAAATGTTATACTTGTAAGTTACTATTTTGCATAGATCTAGTGTGCTTTATCGTAATGAATACGGATTTGAGTCAAGCACATAAGATGAAACTAATCAATTAGGAACACGATACGATCCAAATCTAAGATAGCATCTAATGGAACGGTAAAAAGTATTGTATTTGATGTTAAACAGTGATAAATAACAATGACATAGTTATTCAGTGAAAATGAGCAACAGGTAATATAGGAAGAACTAAATGATGCTGACTAATTCAGAACCCTATATCATTTTAGTATATTAATTGTATGATTCTACACTGCTTTTATACTACTATTTGGGGCACAAAGGATACATGTGAGATGTAGAAATTCTATTTGTGCTTATCGCGAATCATATCGATTAAGAAGCTAGCTTAATAAAAAGAATCATCAATATTTTCTCTCGCTTTTTACACTTAGAGCTTATAATAAGATGATGAATTAAAATCATTTTATAAAAAAACCCGTTCTGTAAACGCGAACAAACTTTGTTTGTAAGTAAGCGTTTTCGTTGTAATATTTATATGAGTTAAATGTAAAATTATTGTAGTTTATAGAAAGTAAAAGAATGAAAAAGAATTTCAGATTTTCCGAATTATTAGTTAATTGTGTCAAGCATATGAACGAAGAATATAAATATTTTTTTCGATTAACACTCTTAAATTGATAGAGACACAACAATTTCTTCAGGTACATGGTAAAAAAGTTTCATCTGTAGTATTCAAGTATTAGTGTGCTATATCATTTCATAGAATCTGATCTAGCTCAAAGAACAATGTAAAACAAGTATTTCTGGATCTAACTATGTTGCTGTATTTCAAGTGAAAACTATTATAGGAGAACGGATTGTGAAGATTTACAAGAAATTTGTCAAAGTAGCGATCCATGTTGCGAAAACTTGATCAGTTTTAAAGGTAAATTGCGATATTATTGAAAGCCGCCGTGGTTAACCACAGGCTTTAAGTGATATCTCGGTTCTTTACAAAGTTTGTCGGTCAGTCGCGGTTTACCAGTAATTTCCTCTGTAAAATGAAGACGGTGAATGTGTATAGAACGATAAAATTAGCAAGTATATATACACTTGCTCGACCGCGTCTTTCAATTATTTTGCTTATTAGTCTGGTTAGACAAAACAATCAAGAAAAGACTAAGAAGTTCAATACAGAGCTTATAGTTTTTACAGATAATTTTAGTATTTATTCCGTCTTTCAAAAAATTATTTCTTTTTTATATTTATTTCTATTTTGATAGATTTCTTTTATTTCATTTTCAGATTCTTTCTTTAAAATTTAATCTGTAAATTTTTGTTTAGAATCAGTTTCACATGAAGTTTGTAGGTTATATATTTAGATTCATTTTTTGCAGTAAATTTTCAGACTATATTTTAATAGTTCCTTTTCGATGCAGATTCTAATGTGTAGTTTGAGATCTTTTTTCATATGCAATTAAATAATTTTTTATATTAATTATTTTGTATTTATGTTTCAACATACTTTTTTGTGTAAGATTTTCGTTTTTCGCTTACATCTTTTCAAGTGAAATAAATGAGTTTAATTCAAAGTTTATATTTTTGAATTTAAAACAAATATTGGTAAGACAAAGACTCGAACGATGTGTGCTAGGTGTGGTTTAGTGAGGGAAAGCTGACGTTTTACAGTGATTTACCGTGGTTTACCTGACTAAATTGCCGGTTTACCGTATGATACCCTGACTTACTGCGCTATTGGAAGCTGGTAATCAAACTGTTAAAATCGCAGTTTACCCTCCGGTTTTCATCACATGCAAAGATAGGATGTGATAGCCAATTACTTCTACTAATTTGTTGAAGAACCAAGTGCATTATATAAACAGCACATAGTGAGTTGATAGTTCCTGCAATGACAAACAGATTGATATATAATGCGTTGCATTTGCCATTAGTTTATATAGCATAGTTGTTCATTAAATGATCTCGCGTGAAGTTAAGTGTGGCAACTGAATTTTTCAAGTTTCATTCCACATTTTATCGTGACAAGAAATAATACAATTTTCTCATCATTCATAATCGTCTTACTCTCCATGTATTGACTATCTTTCAACATTAATCCGCTTAACTTTAGATGAATCGTTTGATCTCGACATCCTTTTAATCTCGTGTTACAGAAAATCAAGAAATCCACTTTCTATTTTTACACGCTGAAGGCGGACGCTTCGTCGTTCATCCTCCTCCGCTAACACACGTATCGTGCGATAGCTCGTGTCATTCATAATTAAGATATTCACAATAATTATTCATAATTATTCAAGAATATCTTTTAAAGCTCACCAACTAATAATGAGTGATTACTATCACTATTTAAATATGAAAAAAAGCGAAAAAGATCGCATGTGTGACCATGGAACCATACAACAACTTTACGAACAAATAAAACATACATCCACGACAAACAACAACAAAAACAATTCAAAATCATCACTAAAAAGAACTGAAATCAAGATGGACGAGAATCAACCTGACTCCGATGAAAATCCAGAAATTGAAAATCAAAACGTAGATGACTTGGAATGGAAACATCAAAGAAAATCAAACAAAAGAGGAAACAAAGCACCAAGACTTGCTTCCTTTGTACAAGGTAGAACAATAACATCGTCATCGCGTGGATATGGTAGAACGGAAAACAAAACAACACGTCACACACGCTCACATGATGAAGAAGAAAAGAATGAAAGAAGAAATGACAGATATCAACTGTCAAACTTAGAAAAACACCAACAAGGTACAGAAAACGTTATACAATATTCGGGTGCTGACCTTTCGCACAAGCAAGCAGTGATAATCAAAATATAAGCGACGACCAACTTACAAACGAAAATAAAGAATTGTATGTATCTCGACAAGCATTAAAGTTTGCAGTTGAGGATAAATTTCCACCATTGAAAATTCTGTGCGATCCACAATTGAAAACATATGAAGAAAGTACAAATGTTATTGAAGCATTTCTCAAATATATCGAACAAAACTTCAAAAAAACGAATGCACGCTTCAATCAACCACTTGGTTTCGATCATTATGCTATTGATGGAACAGGTTCTCTAGTATGTTACACAAAATACATCAAATTATTTATTTACATGTGCAACATTAATAACTATCCAAAAGAAATAAGCAACATAAAACTAACACCTGTGTTGCCTACAAAGTTACCACCACGCCATGCAATCATATTGAAATTTATTGATAATACAATTAATTTTGAGGATATAAAAGTGCATATAAAAGAGAAATTGAAAAGTGTTTATGCAATAGAAGAAATGCTGGGCACAATGACATATCGTTCACGTCATATACGTATCGATTTATTGTCACAAGATGAATGCACCAGTACACTAAATAGTGGAAAGCTTGCATTACATGGTCATTTATACGATGTAGATGAATATTTACCATCACCAAGAATTCTTATATGCAATAAATGTAATTATCCAGGTCATGTCAAAAAGAACTGCAAATCAACAATTGAAATATGTAAAAGATGCGGTAGCGACAGACATGACGGTGCTGATCATAAAAATTGTATAATTAAATGCCACCATTGCGGAGAAAACTACGAAGCGATCAATTTCAAATGCAAAACGATATCTAAATTTAGACAAAACCTACTTAATAAATTAAAAGAAAATAAACACTTACTACCACCACACATTCAATTTTATATTCCACAACAGTACCGTGATCATAAAGGTGAAAAGGCCTTGATGAGCAGTAACACTGGCATACATCAATCGCAAATGCAATACAAAGATTTTTATCATAATAATCAACATGACTTTAACGTATGGCCAAGGCTAAGTTCGAACTTATCGTTACCATCAACAACAATACATTCAATGCCAATATGGAACTTCGAGTTGAAACAATTTCAAGAAGAATTACACAACCTAAAAAATCAACATGAATTAGAAGTTAAAAGATGGAGAATAGAACAAGAAACACAATTGCAAAAGATCGCACAAGGATGGCAACTAATCAATCTACAATTTAAAACACAAACTGAAGCTATAGTGGACATGTACACAACTTTATCGGAAATTTTATCACCAGTTATACAATCAATTGAAACAATAAATCATGCTGTGAAAGAAACCAACAAATTGGATACAGATGAAAATGAACGACAAAGAAAAGAAATAATATATTGCACAATTGAAGAAACAATATCTTCGCTCAATAATCGATTATGCCTACTAACTAACCATCAACAGAAACTCAAAACACTCATGGATAAACAGACCGATTTGTTGTTGAGAGGTATGAACACAAACGAACAATCAAATAATGAATTTTAATTTTCACTATTCCTCGCCGATTATAAATAAGATTATAACAGACTCTTTCGATGGTACTTCAGCTGAAAAAGCTATGTTAACAGACATGATAAACGAGTGGAATTGTAAAGTTTCTGTATCTAATATCTCCAAACAGTGGCATAAAGCCAGACCCTTAGGATCCGATGAAAATCTCTCTATAATATTGTACAATTGTCAATGTTTAAGTACTCATATTGCTGATATTGATATTCTCCTATCAACTTATACGCCCCAAATATTAATTTTAACTGGTGTAGGTTCAAAAATAAAACATTTACCAAAAATTACTGATTACTACTGGATTAGTCAGGCAGGTACCAATGCCTTTGGTGGGGTGACAATACTAGTTCATAATACACTTAAAACCAAATTAATCACTCAAGAAGATAACTTTCTACTCGTCGAGTTAGCCACACAACCGAAACCAATTCTATTGGGTGCTGTTTATATACCCCCTGGCAAACCTATCCCGCAAACTATTTTTGACGCATACGTGAATAAATCGTTTTATATATTTGGTGACTATATAACGCAAAACATACCGATTGGCTTTGTAATAAAAATAACGCTAGTGGAGTACAACTGAGAAATTGGCTTGACAATACAGGATGTGAGATGATTTACCCAAACCAACCAACATCAAAAAGATCATCTGCGATAATCGACTTTGGAATTACCCACAATGCTGATGGTTGGAAAGCTGAAGTAATAAAGGAAGGGACATCCGATCACTATCCTGTATTGATACAATCACCAATTTCAACAGGTGTTAATAATTATTTCAGAAAAACAAATTGGAAAGTTTTTGCATTTTTTCTCAAATCCATTTTCCCATATTTCAACTCACTAGTTTACAATTACGATGCAGACGTTTTTCTCGATCTTTTTACATCTTTTCTTTCTTCTACATGGGACAGAGTGAGTGTGTACTTACCAGTAAAGAAATATCGAGCACCGTGGCCACTATATCTTGTACAGCTAGCAAGAAATCTAAATAAAGCAAGAAGATAATACAGAAGATATAAGCAACAACAAAATCTTGAAGAATATTTATACTGGAAAAGTCTATACTTCAATGAAAAAAGTCTATTCTTGCAGGAAAAACTAGAAAAAAGAATCTCTTTCATATCGCACGAAAATAACATATGGAAATACGTACATTCATCCTTCCATCCATACGCACCTTCATTTAAAGGCCTTACGACAAACAACGGTATAATAAAAGATCATCAATTAATAGCAGATACACTTGCTAACTACTATGAAAAACATTTTGAAACACCTATCATTGACCCTAATAATAGAAGCCATGTAGATGCAATGAAAACATATGACGATTATAAAAAAAAAACCTAATATACCACTAGAAAAAATCACATTAGCAGAAGTAGAAAAAAATTGGAAACGTGCTCGAAAAAAGAAATCAACAGACACAGAAGGATTATCAGCTTTCTTACTTCATCAAATTCCATTAGAATATTTACAAATTATTACTGTCGCTTTCAACAAAATTGCTGAGACAGGTGGAGTACTCAAGAGTAGCAAACACGCTAAAACAATCTGTCTCTCCAAAGATGGAATTTACCCAGAAGTTGACAAGCTCAGACCCATCTCACTCCTCTCGAACTTCGATAAATGCTTTGAAAGAATAATTCATGACCGTATACTTAAATGGTGCAAAGAAAAAGGTATCTTTATAGATGAAAAATCCGGATTTACTTCTGAAAGACGTTTACAAACTCGCATTCTTTCACTAGTAGAGGATCTTAGATTAACAACAGCAGCAAATAACAGACCATCTTTAGTAATTTTCGTAGATTTTATGTCAGCCTTTGACCGTATGTGGCACCCTGCCATCCTCAAAACACTTCTTAAGCTAGAATTTCCACCACCACTACTAAAATGGATTTTCTCGTGGTTAAACGGTAGAACAATGTCGATTCATGTCGGAAATGCAGTTTCACGTGT